>PVKA01014050.1:0-53413 GCA_004027165.1 Ctenomys sociabilis | reverse complement strand
TTATAATATATTATAATATATATATTTATAATACATATATTAGATAATATATAATAATATATATTATATATATTATAATAATATATATATTAGATAATATATAATATATATATAGTGTTATATTATTCATAGATAGATAGATAGATAGATAGATAGATAGATAGATAGATAGTGTTATACTGTTCATTTTGGAGGATTGTTTGAGGATTGTAATAATGCTAGAATCCAAGACACACAGGGCTCAGTAATGGGGGGCAGAATGGTCCAATTTATTGCCTTCATAATTTCTCCTTGCACATAACCTTTCTTCCACCACTTGAACATCACCTGGAGGAATTCTAAATTCCATTTAGTTGATAAAATACATTGTGTTTCAGAAACTAAAACTTTCTAAGGAAAAGTAAAAGTACAAGCAATGTTTGCCTTTTTCACACCTCAGGATCCCTCCAAATATGAGTAAGGACCTGAGATGAAGTGAACGTAGATTCAGTCAACTTACATTTTGAAGGCAGTAGCTTCTGACTTCTGTGCTGAGGGATTTTGCTAGGCCTTTCTCTACCCACTTAGCTCCCTTATTTTCCTGCTCTTACTCCCTAGAAAGAACATACATTCACCCACTATCTTTGTCAACATCACCTACAGGAAAAGCCGATTTCAGGTCAGCATTGCTTAGAACTGAATGTTCAGATTTCCCCAGATAGGGGATTCATGACCTAGATATACCTGTCTTTGTGAATATGCATATTCTCAGCTAATTTTATCCATAATAAAGTGATATCTATGATTTCTTATAAGTTTTATTTACTCCTGAATTTGCTCAGAAAGTTGGTGCAGAAGAAATGCCACTTCTAAATCTCATCTGAAGTATAACATCTCAACAGCAGACAAAAACGTTTCTGATTCACGTAATCATTGTAATTATGTCCACTCAATCTTATGCGGCTGCATTCAGAGCACACCCTATACCAGGGAGGCCTTTGACAGTCCTCTTGCAGGGGAAAAACAAATGGCATCCAATCCTCTGTGGATAATGCCACAATGAACCTACATGAAAACTTATTAAACATTATTCATTAGATATTATAATTTTAACACTCCTAGAGAACAGACTCTGAAGAATCGGCAGTGAAAGGATTTAACTAATTTTTGGTGTACCTACCATCACAAGTCCTTAGTAAGAAAAGTGTTGTATTAGCCAGCAAAGAATTAAGTAACCTAAAAAACATGTATTCAGTGGCATCAAGATTTAAACATTAATGAGTTTGATTCCGCTGATGGTGTATACATGACTCTTGAAACTTTAAAGAATTTTCATCCTATTTGGGCAGATAAAATTTATAGTATTATACACATGTATAATTTCTTTTCTTTCTTGGGGGGGGACTGGGAATTGAACTCAGGCCCTTTCACTTGCCAGGGAAGTGCTTCTTCTATGGAGCCATCTCCCAGGCCCCCACAGTAGGTGTAATTTTGCACCTACTCTCACTCCCAGAAAAAAAAAAAAAAAAACTTAAAGATAAAATATAAATCAAAAGGTGGTAATTTCAAGGTCAAACAAAAAATTCAAATTTTAGAGCAAAAGCTGTAATACTTGAATAGACCTTGATAGGGATTAAATGGAAAAAAAATAAGGAATATTACATATATCCAAATACACACACGCACACATACACACACACATATACTCTCTCTTGCGCTCTCTCTCTCTCTCTCTTTCCTTCCTTCCCAAAAGACTTTCCATAACTTCAATAGTCAGCTGGCTGAATTGTACCCATTATCTGTATAAATATATAATGTCCCAAGTGTGCAATTATGTTAGCCTGCAGTGAAGAATGACTTGGTTTTAAAATCCATGTGCTGGGAACCTGGCTGATTCAGAAATATTTGCATTTGAAAGGATAGAGATGCTTCACAGAATCTGTCCATAGCTCAATGCAGCCTATTAGTGCATATTTCATAGTAAAGAAAGGAACCTTGTGCCTGGGAATTTTGTCTTTCTCTGCAGCCAAAGAGATGTACTGTCACCACCTCATCATATGAACCTGGGCTCTCTGGCTCACTACCCGTTCCTCCCATGCAGAGCATTGCCTCCACGCACATTTTGGCTTGGAATGTCAAAGACCATATCCAAAAGACAATATGGGCAGTCCATTTACTGCTTAATCAATACTATAATTCACATAGCTAAATATAAATGTTTATTATGTCATCACAATTGCATTATCATCATTAAAAATCTTCCATGCTCCTTTTTTTTTTTCTAAGTGCCTAGCAAGACATAAAATGTTTGTGTATTTTCTTAGGAAGTTAATCGAACTAAAATTGCAAACTTTTAAGTGCAATTCATCACTATATATAGAAGAGCAATGAACTATATAATGTTTCATTTGATTACTACATGTTTATATAATCTTGTTAATATTTTAATGAAGTATTTGCTGTATCTCTTTGCTTACTAAGCTCTGCTAAGCAAAACCAAACAATTTGTTCAGGAATTAACCTAGTGATTGTGCTCTAACTGATCCAGATAATGTTAGGAGGATAGGAGTTCTATAAACATGAAAATTAATTAAGGATATAAGATAATCTGTGATAAATATGTTTACTTCAAAAGTGGCAGTTAAGTGAGGTAAGGTAATGGACAAAGAATTAAATTAATCTTAAGGTGGAATATCTTATACAGTACATGGGATACAAACCAGCCTTTGAAGTATAAATAGTCATTGAAAATAAGTTTTGAAAAGAAAAGTAGCATGCACAGTTTCCAGGCCCCAATAAAAAATCGGGTCTTGGGCCACAAGAGAGACTTCAAGGACTGGCCAAATAGCTCAGCAAATTAAAGTTTCTGCTTAGGCAGAGGTGTGCTGAGAGGGCAATTGAGACTGGGCGAGGTGGCACATGCCTGTAATCCTAGCACTTGGGAGGCTGAAAACCGGAGGATCACTACAAGTCCAATCTACATAGTGAGACCCTGTTGACCCTGTACTAAACATAAAAATCAGTGAATACACACAATAAATTTAAAGACTTCAAGTCATTACCAAAACAAGCTTATGAAATACAGTTCGACATCAAAAAGAAAAAAATCAAAGTTGGTTTTTCTCTTGGTTTCTAGCATTCACTGTGCTGGCTCACACACCTGTGTGTGGTAAAAGGATATTAAGATGCTGATTAGCCAGGTGAATACAGAGATCTTTACAAAGACAGAATTCGGGCAAAGGTGCATTACTACTGTGGAACTCTTATCATATAAACCATTAAAGGATTGTTTTTAGGTAAATAATTGGAACTCTATAAAATTGATGTTCTACTGCTTTTATGGAATCACCAGACATTCAGACAGTTCTTGTGAGCATTTTTCTGTGTTTTGGGTATTCTGTAAAATATTGAGTAAATAAAGATGAGTAGAATACAATACAACTTTCTAATAACTACAACTTCTAGTAGAGATGAAAGATCATGTACATGGATGATATATTGATGAATAAGTACAAAGATACATTAAGTAAAATATCCACAAACATCATAACAGATTAGAGGGGAGTACTGATAAGAGTAGGTGCTTTATTCTACTAGACACACTAAGCTTTTGTGTCATTCTGAAAGAGTACATTAACTCCTATGACAATTCTCCTTCCTAAACCTATTCTGACTGTCTCCTAACATTCCTGATTGGCATGGTTGTACCCCCCTATCTGGAACAACTACTGTGGGCCATCTTATAATTACATAGTAGCCCACTCTTCTTTCATTCAAGCCCTAAATTTTTCAAGGAAAACTAACACTCTTCTTCTGCAGAGGTTTGACAGTAATAGAAAGAAATGCAAAAGAGTAAATAAACACATGGAATTGATTGGTGCCGTATTTTCTTATTCCTAGATAACAGTTGATACACCCACCACTGGATTTTCCTTTAAAGCAATGCCAGGCATCAGCATTGCTAAAATGCTTCAACCTTCCACAGATAAATTAACTTACACTCCTTCTTTTCCTCTCACTCTCCAGTCTTCATTGTTTTTATTTGAAATAAGCATTCAAAGAATGTATTCTCACAGTTGAGCAATCCTTATAGAGTGGTCCTTGCTTAGGACAGTGTACTGGTTAATAGTGCAGATGTGCAAACAGATACCTTAAGTTTCTATTCTAGCGTGTATATTTAACAACTGACTGTATTTGGAGGGTTTACTTTCATGTGATTTGGTTTTATCAGTAAAATTACATGAGGAATAGTAACGTTCAGCCTTCCTTTCTGAGTCACATCATGATAAACAAAGTTTAGAACCTATAAATATGCATTTAACTAAAGAATCTATTCCAGGACAAAAAAAAAAATATACTGTTTTCATTATTTTCAGTAGTTAAAAAGACTGGCAACCTACAACTATTCAGATAGCTGTGATTTTGTTCTTGCTCTGCTTGTAATTTGAAGGGATTTTCATTAAATCTTTCAGTGTGCTAGAAAACTGAAATAGTTTATAATCTGAGAACATTCAAAAGACTCAGTAGTTTGCAAGAGGTCTATAAGGATCAATTTGTTAAAATAAAATGTTTTCAAAACCTCAAAAGATAGACTTTACACACAAGTTGCATTGACTGAAAAGCCCATAGCAACATGCTCTCTAGAAAGCTTGTAAACATTTTCTACTTTATGAAATAAAATAATCAATCCAAATTTGATTATCCCCCACCCCACATGTAAAATGAGGTCTAAACTAAAGTCATAAAACAGAGTAAGGATGCACTGTCGCTTGTCATCACGTGTATTCAACGCCACCCCTGGACCCTGTTACTTATCTGTGCTCATCTCACTCTGCCATCCTGCTTCCAAATATTCAAACTCTCCCTTTCTCTCAAAACGTCCAAATCTACACTCCCTCACCTCCACTTGGCCATTCACAACTTCTCAAATATGACAAGAAGTCCTAATTTTTGAAAGAAACAGAAAATATCTGAAGACAGAAGAAATATCTCATTTAATTACATGAAAAAAATATAAAGCTACCAAAGTCTACATCCATTCTATCTCTCATGTATACAGTTAAACACGCAGCTATTTGTTTTAAGGATCATGCTCAACTATGATTTAGATACTATTTTATTCTCACTTTAATCTCCTTTTTCTAATTTTAAAATATTTGCCAACATAAATCAAGAGACTTTCTATTCCTTTTCTTGTTTTGAAGACCTCTTCCATTAGGTCTTTCTGAGGACTCTTTGTTCCAGTCTCTCCTACTACAACCAAAGTCGTCACTCAGTCTACCTCAAGTCTTTCGCCTTTCTCCCCACCTATCTCAGGTAAAGTTTGAATAGTTTAGTTTCTATGCATTATTTCCAAGCTCACATTTTTAGGAGTCTTCAAGTCATTTCAATATGACTTTTGTCTAACATTCAAAATATACTGAGGCCGGCACACCGCTCAGTAGGAATAAGTGTTTCCCTGGCAAGTGTAAGGGCCTGAGTTCAATCTCTGGCTCCACCAAAATAAATAAATAAGCAAGCAAAATATACTTCTATTCATTTTATCTATATTTTCTTAAAGACATAGTAAAAAATGAAATTTTGTTTTATATGTTTTAGTATTTTCACCCAAATCTATTCAAATTTTATTTTATTTACTAAGAAAATTTTAAAAAACTATGTGCTTATTAGATGATTAATTTCCCTATATCTTCATTAATGAGTTGGGTAAACTATATTTTGTATATTTTCTGATGTAAAATTGTGAATATTCAACAGACTTTTAAAGTTCACTATCATTATGACCCTTCTTCTTGCATGTTTTCACCTTGAGAAATATTTGTAAAAGTTTATTTTATTATTCTTCCTTAGTTCCAATTTCTAATTTTGTGAATCAACTTTTTGTCAAATTTGAGGACTTTAATTTCATTGTTATTATTTTTAATGCATTTGGTTGTTGCAGGATCTCACTGTTCAGCTCAGAGTTTGATGGTCCTCCTGCTTTCATCTTCCCCGGCTCTGGGATTCCAGGTATGCTCCACCATGCCCGAACTCTGGCCAGCTCAGCCTGCCCTGGGGTCGGGGCTGCCATGGCATGTAGTGCCAGGGATCAAACCACGGTCCCTGAACTAGCTTAACGTAGTCTAAGCAGGCTCTTTAGTCTACTGAGCAATCTCTCCAGCCCCTTTTTGTCCTATTTGATTATCACTAACTCATGTTCTCTGGGCTCCTATTTCTTTGAGTTCCTTATACTATTTCTCTAACTTTTAAGACTGGTATTTACCTCATTGGTGAGCAGCTCTTCCCTTTTTCAGACATAAGGATTTTTTTCAGTTTTTTTATGTTTTACAGAATACAAAATATTAAAAGAAAAATCCACTAAAAATGATACAATAATTCACTACATAAAGTAATAGAAACTCAGCAGTGGTTGTTGCATTACATAATGTTATCTGCCAATTAGTTGTTCAGGTTACCAAATATACACCTGAAAAAATTATAAGAAAAAAATAGCAATAAAGTAAAAACGTTAATTAATTAATTAAAAACTTAACCATTCACTGCTCCTTTCTATAGACCAGCAGCAATGAATAGTGCAATTGTCCAAACTATCCTGCATATATACATGAATATATCTTTTTCTCATTTCATTTCAATATGCCATTGAACAAATGCTTTCTCTTTCATAGTATCCATTGTACCTTTCAAATTCTATTTACTCTTTCAGGTTCTCACACTAACATGACAATACAATTTTTGCACATGTAGCTATGACTTATTTCACTTACCAAGACAGGTTCTAGTTGCACCAATTTATCTATTAAAACTTTGAATTTATCTTTTTATAGCTTAGTAATATCCCATTGTGTGAAACTACCATGTCTTTTTTTATACATTCTTCAGTGGATGGACATTTGCATTTCAGTTTTGATACAGAGTTTTTTATTATTATGTTTATGCTTCATTTTTGTTATTTTCCATTCTTGTACTGTTACTTGAAAGTTCAATATGCAATTTCCAAATATATTTAGCATTTTAAATTTTAAATTTTATTTTTACTCTAACATAATAATGTGATAGTTTGTATAACTTTCTGTTATCAATTATTTCATGGTTGAAAATATTTTCATTATAGTTGACTCCAAGATTTTATGCTTACCATAGGTATGCTTGCAAACTGCATGGTGCACCCTTGAATATTTTGTTCAATGTGTGTTCATGAAGGTAAACACTAACTCTATTTTTCAAATTGCCCATATATTTACTGTCAGTTTTTTAATCTTATGCAATCAAAAAGAAAATCTCCCAGTGTGATCTGTTTTACTACCATATCATCAATTTTTGTTATACATCTTTGACTATCTTGTTACCTCCAAAAAATGTAGCATCGTTCTAAAATCCTTGTTCTAATCCTTGAAATATTTTCAACTCAAATAATGATTTAACCCTAAATTCTCATTTGTCTCGCATTACAATATCTTTAACATTATGGGCTTTAAACATTTTTAGTGAATATCTAATGAACTACATATCTATGCATTTTTAAATGTAAGTCTGTTGATGTCTAATTTGTATCATTCAACTTATTTTGTTGAATGATATGCCTAATATTTTGGAGATTTCTCTCTTATGTATAAAATATACTATATTTTCCACTGACTTATAGTTTTCAATCATCTAAATATACTTTATGATATCAATTCATTGAGATATTTACTGGTGTCTTCTACAGACCACTACCTTATAATTCAAACCACTTATATATTTTAATTATGAACATAAACCTCCCAAAAATATTAAGAATTAATGTCTGTCAATCATTTTACCTCTAAGTGTTCTAACTCTTCTTTTTTATTTATGTAACAAGTAATTATAACGCATTTACCATGTAAAAAGCATTTTCTTAAATATTTTAAACCACTATTGTGTCAATCCTCTAAAGATTATATAGTTACTATTGTCTTATATTTACAAATTCATGCACTTTAAATTTTTCCATATATTCACTATATTATTTTGCTTAAAATGTAATTCTGCATTGAATTTTTTACAGTACTTAATATAAGTTGATAAAATATATGTGGCTGATATATTCATTATGGATAAATTTTCCAAGATTTGTATCAACAATGCTTTTATGGACCTTGAATGATGATAAAAATTGCACAATTGTTTCATATGTCTTTTTTAAGCAGCCAAATTGATATTAATTTAACATTTTTGTATTATGCATGTTTGTAGTATATGTGACCACATTTACTGTAGGAATTTGTACACTCTCATAACACATCTTCATTATTTCATTTTCTGTCCCTTTCTTTCCCATTGCTACTTGTTTCCCCCAATTCCTAATCCTCTTCCCATTTGCACATACTTTCTTACCATGTCCTTCAATTGTCCTTCAGTTTTTCTTAAAACAATCAATTTTTTCTTTCTTCTATTACTTTGTGCACAGTTTTCTAAATTCCAACAATATTCCAAAGAAATCATCTATTAGTTTCACCATTTTTTTGATTGTTAATGCTTGTCTCTTTGCATTATTAGTGTATTGTCGCTTATCACTGATAAGATTTTTGTTTTGATTTTGAATATATAAGACTTGATCAAAATTGCTTCACATGTAGATTTTTATTTGTTTCATATTTTCATTTGATTATACTTCATATTAAGAGGATCAGTGTTTCTTTATACTTTTTTGAAAATTCTAATAAATTATGGTTTTGAAAATTTCACTATTCACTAGACCTACCTCTGGGATCCATTTAAATATCTTTGACTTTTACGATTTTCTTCCATGTTAATAATTATCCCTTTTTCATGTCTTCCTTATTTCACTATAAAATTATACAAATGATAAGACACTTTCAACTCCAGAAGTATTCTCTCTTTAGATTGTTATATTTCTGAAAACATTTATTGACGTTTTATTAAAATATTAAAACATTTCATGTCTGAGTTTTACTTCATTGATTTCTAAAGATACTTCTTCAATTTTTGTCTCCAGTGCTTCCTTTTCAGATTTTTAACTCTCTCAACTTATGAGAGACATCTTATATCATGATTCCTGAGCTCTCACTTGTGGTAGTGTGCTTATGAGTAATTATAATTTGGGATTAGGTTTTCTGAGATTTCTGAGGACTTTGAGAATGTTTTCTTCAATGGACTATTGCATTGGTATTGCACATTTTTTCAAAGTGATTCTGAAAATAATAAACTGAATTTTTGAGCTGTGCATATTAAATTCCTGAAAACAATGAGTGTCATATATTCTTATATAAAGAGTAGCAAAACTCGTAAGAGTTTATCTTCTCAGCAGGAAAACTCATTCAAAAATAAAGAAAATTCAGTGATACTACAAAATAGTCCTTCATTTATATCCTCCATTTTTGGCTAGTTGTGTCAGAGTTGGGTATTCCATTGCCATTTAAATATTGTAGGTACATGAATTCAGCAAAATAATCCAATATAGTCCAGTAGTCCATAATAATAGTGAGTAGTGATATAGAAGATAGATAGATAGATAGATAGATTTTGTATACATATATCTGTATACAAAATAGTTAGTATAGATAGATATACAGCTACTTTCTCTTAATTCAATGAGAAGAAAGATTCATACTAATAGTGTTTGGGCAGGATATCACGTCTGCATCCTGTACTATGAATAACTACTACAAAGACAGCAAGATGCAGTGTATTAATTATTGTATCGTAACTGTCCTAACCTGTTTTGAAAATGTCTCATTGCTATTTTTCTCAATAAAATTAATAAAAAAAGAAAGAAAACTCAGTGATAGGTACAACACATTTCTCTATTTATCTCTTGAGTTTGGAAAGCAAGGCTTTTGTGTGTTTGCTTCTGTTTATTCCCACTAGGTGACCATTGTCACTTGGTGGTCTAACTTTTCTACAAATATTTCAATGCAACTCATCACCACTTAACATATACCTGAGCGTTTGTCTCTATATGCAGCAGCACTGTGAAAGCTTGCATTAGCTTTACAGAAAACAAATCTCTTGGGGCACTATTATCATTAGCTCATCCTGACATTAAGGATTTCAAGGTTTTCAGCTACCTCTACACTTTAGCTCCTGGCAACAGATTACTTCCTGCTTCTCAATTATACTTTTCTGAGAAAAAGCTTATTGATCTTGTCCAATATTTTAGGTTTTACTTGTGTATGTTCATATATAATTGTCACTTGACATCCCCTATCTGAAATCAGCAATGCCTTCCTTGTAGGCATCTTTAGTGGGCATCTGGCTAATTCTACTGCAATCCAGCTTATAGCAGCACTAAGCGCTGTGTGAGTCCCCTCCTCAAAATGCTTCTGTGGCCTGCCTTCCATTAATACTACCACACTCCTGTTTTTCTCTTATCCAATTAGTTACTCTTTCTTCTTTAATTTTTATTTTCCTTTAACTATACTTCTTCTAGGAATGTGCCTGCCACTTTCTTTGTAAGTGATTTCCAAGAGAGTTATTTTTAAAGCACAAATCTGATGATCTTCCCACTTTTGACATTTACTCAGTGATTTCAATGCCGTGTGGGTAACAGGTTATCATGTAGGCGTACCAATGCTTTGCAGCTCTGTCCTCACCTCCCTGTTTTACAGTAGACTTGTTCTCCTCTTCCCTTAATATCTGCCCCCTGATTTTTTACTTTTCATATTCCCCAATTATCTCCTAACATGAGACTTTGATGTAGGATTTCCCTCTTTCATCTCTGCTCAATGAAAGATGCTCACCCTCTCTCTGGAGTCTGTCAGTGTGCCTATCTCAGAATTAGCTCCTGATTGCCATGACTACCTCAAGGCCAACTTTAATTGACTCATGGTCTCATTGAACAAATATTACTGAAAACCTTTTTTGCTCTATATGTTACAGTCTACCTAGCAGTAAAGAAAATAGACCGAACTTATTCCACATAGTTGAATAGGAAATGGCGAATCAATATTAAGGAAATAAATATGTAACTTTCAGAAAATTTTCATTGGAAAAAGGATCCATTCTTAATTCTTTTCACAATTTCTACTTTAAATTGGTTTGCGTTCATTGAAATTAATAAGACATGTTAATTTTTCTCATTATTGAATTTCAAAATTGTTCTATAGATAATATTCTCTCATAAATATTAAAATTTCTATATATATATTATTTATGAGTAGAGAAGCATTTTATGTTACATATTCAGATCTATTGGAACAAAATCATCTGTCTCATTAAGTAACATATATTTATAAGTTGCTTTAAGTATTTATCCTGTCTGCCATACATTGCATTTCTTCGGTCAGGAAGTGAAACAACTGTTTCACCAAAAATATGAATTATCAGAATATCAGAATTAATCATATCACTATACCTTTTAACAAGGGTTATTATCAGAGAAAATTGATGTAGTCATTTTATGCTCTCAAAAATCATATTATTTTAATACTAAAGGTTATACTACCTATTCATTAAAATTGATTAATTCAAAGTCAAAGTGAGAACTCATCTTTTCTCATATGTTGATTGAGTAACTTTGTACCACTCCGTGTTATTCCTCATGTGATGTGTCTCAAAGCAATATGTTTAACAATAAGATTGCTTTAGGCTGAAATTCCCATAACATAAGCAAAACACCTTGCTTAGTGAATGCCATGAAGTAAATATTTAAACAGTATTAGCTCCCTTTGCACAAGTTCAAATATCCAAACAGATTCTACTTTTCTCTGGCTTTCTGTAGGAATCTAAACAGGGGAGGATTTACAATTGATTCCACAATTCTCACATTTTTATTTTTAAAAAATGGATGAAAGCACTTGGTAAAATGCATCTTAGGATCTAAGCAATATGCAATCGAATCTCTTCTAATCCTTTCCATCTTTTGTTTTTGTGAGTGTTGCCTTATACCAACTTCCTCTGTCCAGGGACTTCAACAACATGCTCTTTATGAGTTGTCTACTGAAGATGTAATGAATGGATATTTGCTCTACTACCCATTGTAAAATAAAACGAAATATGCCAACAGAACTACACATTATGGAGAAAAACATGCTATATTTTCTAAACCCCCAGCAATCAAATGACAACTTTAAAAATGCTAGAAAAAATGCATGGAAAAGTTAAACACAGAAATACTTCATGGAATTAGATGCATCTCTCATTTAGAACAGTAAATGTTCTCTGGATAAAAGAGTCTTAATGATGTACTCATAAACAAATTGAAATTTCGAGGTAGAAATGAGAAGCAATAAATGAAAGTAGAAAACAAGAAGTATAACAAGGACTGGAGAAGGGAATAAACATCCTATGATAGGACCCTTTCAATAACATTAAAGCATTGGAAGATGAGGTAAAATTACATAAATTTTATTTTTCAACCACTTTCTAGCTGTGAGGAAAGTATAAAGGGACTTGAGTTATAGCAGAGGCAGAATCATTAATCTGCAAGCCTGACATAAAGCAACTGACCAAATACAAGAAAAGAGAAATAAAGGATGATCAATCAAAAACAAGACCTTTGATCCAAACTTGACAGTGGCTGAGATTCCTGCCGGGTGATATACTCAACCAAATCTGAGGACACGGTGCATGTCCATGGCCCTCTTTAACTTCCTCTGCCTCAACAGCTCAGAGGGGAATGGTTGTCTGACTAACCCTCTGGAGCCACAAAAACACAGGATTAGCTGAGGGCTCCAGACTGAGAAGTGTGTAGCCACCCAGCCTCAAACTCAGCCATAATTTACATAATGGGGAGATAGGCATTTGAGAATAGAGGGAGCAAAGAAAAAAGAAATAAAACCAACCTGATTCACCCTAAACTTTTATATATGAGAACTGAGGTAAGTAAAAGGATAGGCATTTAAGAATAGAGGGAGCAAAGAAAAAAGAAATAAAACCAACCTGATTCACCTTAAACTTTTTTTTTTTTTTTTTTTTTTTTTGTCTTTTTAAGACAGGGTCTCACTATGCAGTTCAGGCTGGCCTTAAGCTCACTTTGTAGCTCAGGTTGGTCTCGAACTCACAACAATCCTCCTGCCTCAGCCTCCCGAGTGCTGGGATTACAGGCCTGCGCCACCATGCCCGGCTTACCTTAAATTTTTATATATGAGAACTGAGGTAAGTAAAAGGTACCTATCAGAAACATCTGGAAGCATTATATTTGAGTAGTAAAGTTAAAAGTTGAAAAATCGGGTTTATATAATGCAATGCTATAGAAAAATAATAATGAGCCAAAACAGGATTTAAAACTTACATATTATCAGAGGAGATTATATATCTATTTAAACATACATGCATTTATCTGTGTATTTCACATGTACTTACATTATATATATACATTATATGTATAATATAAATTCTAATATATTTATATAACATAAATATGTATCCTGTTTATGTTATAGGCATGCATTTTTGATTTTTTTTTTTTTTTTTTGTGGAACCGGGGATTGAACTCAGGCCCTTGCGCTTGCAGGGAAGCACTTATTCCACTGAGCCATCTCCCCAGCCCCCATGGCATGCATTTTTGTATGGGGACATATGATATCTACATACACTAAATGAAAAAAAATGTAAAATACATTTTTGGCCTAAACATAAGTTTTGGTTCAGTCAAATAGCTCATTGAATTAAAGCTTCTGCTTAGGTAGCTACAGAGGCTGGGAGTTCATCACGGGGCCCACTGTGCTGGCCCCACTCTGGGGACATGCTGAGGTGGCCATTGAGACTGGGCATGGTGGCATCCACCTGTAATCCCAGCTCTTGGGAGGCTGTAAATAGGATAACTATGTCTGATCTATGAAGTGAGACCTCATAGACCCGGTAGACCCTGTCCTAAAATATGAAAGAAAGAAAGAAAGAAAGAAAGAAAGAAAGAAAGAAAGAAAGAAAGAAAGAAGAAAGAAGAAAGAAAGAAAAGAAAAAGAGAGAGAGAGAAAAAGAGAAAGAAAGAAAGGAAGGAAGAAAAAGAAAGAAAGAAAGAAAGAAAGAAAGAAAGAAAGAAAGAAAGAAAGAAAGAAAGAAAGAAAGAAAGAAAGAAAGAAAGGAAAGACATAAGTTTTAAGCAGTAACCTAAGGTTTTAGGACAGCTCCTCAACTCTAAGATACTACACATTTATGAAGAACCATGCACAGATGCAAGGTTACTGGCCAGAAAATGGCTCTGTCAAAAAAGAGTCTGAGGAGTATCAAGCTTGATATCAGACTGCACTAACATGAGCTTCACTGAGAACAGTTCTTGCTAAAGTTAAAAAATTAATAAAAAAAAGAAAAAGAAAAAATGAAAGAGATCTCAGAGAAAGGCAGTGCTGGAAAACCAGTGCATTTAACCTCTTCTCAAGTTCAAATATCATCAAGTAATACTTTGATCATGCACTATCAAAATAGTCAAAACCTTGAGAAATACAGAGTAACAAAAATGGACAATGAAATTGGAGCATTTGCCTTAATTCTTTTAGTCAAGGGGAAACCTTACAAAATATATGGTAAAACGGATGTGAATTATATAATCAATATAAAAATACTTGCATAAATGTCCATATATTTATAGTCAGGATTTGCAAGGGAATAGTTTAAATACAGGACACATAGGATTATCTTATAGTATTTGCCCAAAGAATCAAATGCAAAAGTAAGCAAGAGATCTGTCCACAAGCTAGAGACCTGAAAAATCTAGCTAAGGGCTTGGAGCTCAGAGCAATGTCTTATCCAAGGATCTGCACCTGAAAGGGCCAAAGGCCAGTGGTGGATCTGTACCTCCAGGACAGAGGATTCAGAAAGTGAAGAGATCTGCACTGGAGTCATGAAGCAAAGCGAAGTTAAGATCATAGCTCCTCCAAGAGAACAGAAGGCATCCCCAGTGACAGTGAAGAACAGAGCTCCTCCTGCAGCAAGGACACTGGCATTCTGTCAGGAAAACCACCTATAGCAAAGCTTCTCCTGGGAAAGGGACAGCATGCAATCTTCTCCTCCCAGCCTCATTTTTTGCCATCCTAGCAACAATGGTCAGGTGAGTCTTCCACGCCCAGAACCAGTCAGACTCAGTTCAGCTGGAACTTCCCTCTTACAATGAACATGGATTCATCTTCCACATGCACACAGTGTACAAAGAGAAAACATGAGATTCTCAATAAATTTTGTAAAAAAGAAATAATACTCAAATAAGATAGCATGAATACTAATCCTGACTCTTTTGTTTACTTTTGCTTAATTAATGGAATCTTCTCTTGAGCAGCTTAATAAAAATTGAATCAAATGTAGAGTTTTTGTCTATTCTTTACCACAAATTTAATTTCCTCCAATGTCTGACTAGATGGCCTTCAAAAAAAAAAAATTCAAGGGTGGCAAGATAGCTCAATGGACTAAGCACCTGCTTGGCAAGCTTAGGCAAGCACAGGGAACTACTGTTCAATCCCCAGAATGATGTCATGCCAGCCCCACCCTAAGGGTGGGGTAAAAAAATCTACTATAGTTTTTTATTTGGTAGAAAAATAAAAGCCCATTTTTAAAAATAATGGAATGCAAATCGCACCAAGCCTGTTGCCTGCCATGAATAACTTCCTTAAGGCAAACCCTCCAGCCCTACTGGAATCCCCTCCTGGCAGTTCCCTCATTCTTAATTTGGAGGATCCTTTTCCCTAAAATTCAAACCCCAGATTCTCTACACTCCAGGATTGTTTGTATTCGTTTTTTTTTTTTTTTTAAATATCAAACAAAGCATCCTCCACACAGTCCTGCTGTGTGTGTGTGTGCATCTGTGTCTGCTCAGCCAAGGTCACTCGAAGAAATTATTTCATTCATATTTGCTTGTTTGTTGTCTGTGACCACACACACACACACACACGCACACACACACACACACACACACATTAGAATGATGACCTTCCCAGGCTCATGCACTGATGTGTAACCCACTTCTTAGTATTGAAGAATCTATGACAACTAAAACTTAAAGAAGGAAGGAAGGAAGGAAGGAAGGAAGGAAGGAAGGAAGGAAGGAAGGAAGGAAGGAAGGAAGGAAGGAAGGAAGCAAGGAAGCAAGGAAAAAAGGAAAGGGTATGAAAGAATTCAGGAAGTGGATTTTCCCACATTCTCTGTTCTATCAGACAAAATTATATAATCTTTATCTCAGTTGTTATAATGACTTTCTGATACTTTGGATTTATTGAGCTTATTTAGAAATTTCAACAGGATAAATCTAAGAGTATAATTTTCTTACAATAGAAGTATATACAAAATAAAATCACATTTAAATAATTCATAAGATCATAGCAAATAATTATTTAGCTATGTATGTCAAAAATAATGTAAAATAAATGTCATACTTTGGGCATTTGCTAAAGAAAGTGAAATAAATATGTGCCTTATTCAAAGGTTCAGAATAGAGTCATAAGATGAATCCCTATAGAGACACCTATAGGAATATCGTGTGTTGGTTAAAAATAATTGTGGTAGAGCCGGGCGTGGTGGCGCATGCTTGTGATCCCAGCACTCGGGAGGCTGAGGCAGGAGGATTGTTGTGAGTTCGAGACCAGCCTGAGCTACAAAGTGAGCTTAAAGCCAGCCTGAACTGCATAGCAAGACCCTGTCTCAAAAAAAGACAAAAAAAAAAAAATAATAATAATAATTGTGGTAGAAAAGGTATTCTTTGACTGTTGTCAGCAAAGTACACAACAATACTTTTGTGTTGAATAGATAAACTAATGTTAGTAAGATTTGATAATGTTAGTAACTATTAGTGATACAACTAGAGACCTCTACTTTTAGTATCACTTTTCACCACAGCAATAATTTGAATGGTTTCTTAAAATTAAAATTTTATACCTTGAAATTTTTAGACACAAATACTCTCATATTTGGTCCTTCAAATAATACTGCCCCATACATGTCTGTGTCCTCCCAGCCTGACCCTGGGAAGGTGCTACAGTACATGATGTTATATGCAAAGAGACACTGCAGATGAACAGATCTTCAGACAAGCAGAGGACGTGAAATATCTGGGTGGACACAATGTACTCACAAGATTCCTCATAATAAAGAGACTCACAGGCCTGAATCAAAGAAAATATTGTACTAGGAAGGCAAACATTGGAGCGATACAGGGTCATAAACCAAGGAATCTCTCCACCTCCTAGAAAGCAAAAAAGATGAGAAAATTGATTTTTCCTTAACACTTCTGTCATATTCACTTTCTTGTCACTGAGACACAATAGCTGACACCTGAAACTTCCAGGACTAGGCTTATCGTGACTCACTTACTTTCCATAATCTTCATGCTGGCATGGTCCGCTGGCCACCAGGCACACATGCTGCGCTCAGGACAGCTGCTCACAGCTCAGCAGACTGGAAACCGGGAGCGAAGGATGGCACCGCGGAGGAATATAAATGTCCTTAGGCCATCCTCCTCCCACCGTGGTTCTCCTTTTCTGCCAAAGCCCCTCATCCCGACAGCAGATCAGCTACGAGCCCTCATAATCATCAAGAGTTGGACATCTACTTATAAATCATAATGACTTCGAGAAAGAGAAAACCCTACAGAGCCATTCTAGACTTCTGATTTTGAGAAATGGAACCCAATAATTGGGTGCTTTGTAAAGGTATTAAATTGGTGGTTCTTTGTTACCACAGCAATCAAAAAATAATACATTGGGCAACATAAATGTTGAAGCAAATTAAGGGGTTAAAGTACCAAGGACCACAGTTTGGTTCATAGAGACACACAGTGAACAAGAATATTAATTTTTTTGTTTTAGTTTGAGTACAAATTTTTCAGCCTCTTATGCCCTGGAGTTTCTAATACTCATTGATGGAGACTGACACAAAGGTATCTGGAACAGCCCAGAAGAACACCAACTAAAGAAACACAAATCCTACTACTGCAGCATGAATATGAACATGGAATACAACCAACCTCTTCAGCAAACTCCCTACTAATTTTTCCCCTTCAATTTTTCCTTAGAAGCTCATTTTAATCATTATGTTTAGCTTGAATAAAAATGATAAGGGAAGCAAATGAGTATAATTTACACCCAGCCCTGCCAAGTATAAATGTGGTTCATTACCTGCCTTTATAAAAACACAAAGGCATGAGTTTGTGGTTTGGCGACACTGGTCTCCACCAAGATATGTAAATTTCATTGTAAGGAGGTAGAAATATTTTTAGTCTGCTCCAGAATAGTGGTTATTTAGAAGCATTCTTCCCCAAAACCTATCATCATGGAATGCTTAGAGATTTCTTTTCTTTCCACTGGTGTTGAGATTCTACAGAGTACAGAAACAGCATGATGACTTGTTGAAGGGAAAGAAAGTGTACAGTTGTATAGAAATTTTTCCCCCAAAAATCATTCAACTGAACACACTTGGATGGCATAAAAGAAATTCTACCTTTGGGCTGAAGTCAAACGTTTTAAAGTTAAAGAAATAATTTTCTGAATTACTAAAAAGGTTTTATGCAAAGTGCTGTTTAAGACTTAACTAGTTTTAGGCCTTGTTACCACTTCTTTTTGTAATTTGTGTTTTCATTCCATATTCAAAGTTGTGATAGCTGACAGGGCCACAGTCCAACTTTCTGAATCACTCAAAGTAACTTCAGTGACTGAAAAACAAAAAAAACTCTGGACCACAAATTTATTTTGTTCCTTCCTGAAGCTTCCTCTGATCAAATTCCAAGAATTACAGCCGTTACATGTTTTTTTTTTCTGCTTCTCCTAAGAACCACACCATTGTGTCCTAGTCTTCCTCCTGTTTCCCTTAGGATTTATCAGTTTTCCTAACACACTGATGACACTTTCAATCAAAACAGCTTTGCAAATTATTCTTTATTATTCTTTTTACCTTCCAAACATCAGGATGCTTGAAAATTAAAATTAAAGAAGTGAGCTCTTCTTCAACATAAGATAATGGCTTTGAAGATGAGCAAACTAAAAGCAGAAAGTTTGTGAAGAAAGCACAGAGATATTGGTCCACAGTTCACAATCAGACAACAGCAGATATGTTTTAAGTCATCCATATTTGCCCATTTGTGGTAAATATTTCAGCCATGAGCACCACAGGAAAATACATACCAGGAACCAGTGTTACACTAACTAGAAATTAATTTGTAAATTTTATGACTAAGTTATTTTATTTATTTATTTATTTATTTATTCATTCATTTATTTATTTAGACAGGGACTTGCTATGCAGTTCAGGCTGGCCTTGAGCTCACTTTGTAGCCCAGCCTGGTCTCAAACTCTCAACAATCCTCAAGTCTCAGCCTTCCCAGTGCTGAGATTAAAATCTATACATTGCTTCGAGGAGACTGGATATTTTGACAGTACTGAAACTTCTAACCCACAGAATGAATCTAGCCACTATTAGATTCATGGAACCATGAAGTTAAGCTTTATGGTACCAACCTGCTTGCTTTAGCAGATTCTTACAGGGCGCTGACAACCTCTGGCCATGTCTAAGTGGTCACCAAGGCGGGAGCTTGGTTTTCGTATCCAGCACTGTACTCCTTCTCTGGAACAATTCCCCTGCTCTGCTGTCATAACACTGTGGACTGAGCCTCCTCCTGCTGCTCTGCCCTTGCACCACAGTATTTCTGCCTTTCAGTTTGCTGGCCACGGGATGAATAATCTGAGACCATGAGCCAAGCTGAACAACTCCTTCCTTCAAGTTGTGTCTCAGCAAAGCAAAAGCTGGTGCAGAAAATATCGACCCAGAGTCCAGTCAATGAGACATCAGACCAAGAAACTCAGAAGTCTCTGGGAGTAGTTTATGAGAGGAATTTGGAAGGATTAAGTGTGAGGCCTAAGAAAATCTCAGAACTTTAAGCAGAATCTAACAAGTGATTTCAATTAGAGCTCTAAACAGAATGACAGCAGAAATATGGACAATAAAGGCCAGGCTAAGCAGTTGCAGATGGAAACAACGATGCTGTTGATAGTGAATCTAGAGAGTGTGTGGCATAGGTTTGGCAAAAAATGCCTATTTTTACCCATGTGCTGAGAATTTATAGGAGCCTGGATTTAAGGTTGGCCAACTAATGGATTTGGTAGAAACATATTCATAGCTTCCCAGTATTCAGTCCGTGGTGTGGGTGCTGCTGGCAACTTATAGCCAGACTGATAGTGAAATTTAGGGAGATAGAGCAGAGCAGAAAAACTTATGAACTTAAATTTTGTCATCAACAAAGCCACATAAAGCTAGGACCAAAGTATAGTTGCAGAGATTAGCTCCATTAACAATGAACCAGGTATTTTGAACAGGGACAGGAAGAAAATTCCTTGAGGCATTTCAGGCATCAACAGAACTCATTGCCAGACTCAAAGGTGTAAAAGCATAAATATTCCACTGAAGAAGTGATCACTTGAAACTGTGGATGGAGAAAGGCCACCTAGGGAATTGATTCCCCAGGATTCATTAAACTGTGCTCAGCAATCCAGGAACTCAGCAGTCATTGTACCCTGGTCATAGAGGAACTTATCACTGCATGTACAGTTGAGTTTTGGACTTGCTTTTGCATAATTCTTTTCCAGCCCAGTTTTCTTCATTTTATAATATGAATGTTTACCTTTTGTCATTTTATTTTGAAATTTTTTTTCTAGAGGTTCATCACCAATAATTTTCCTTAAGTCTGAGAAAAGATGATTAACAGGACTTTTTAAAAATGTTGCAACTGTTGAGTTTTGGAAAGGATTACAGTGTTCTTAGTTGTATGCAATATGATTATAACACATAGGGCTTAATTATTTACTTGTTATTATGTTTCTTTAGAGATTAACTGTAGTGCAAAGAGTCAACAGTATCAAGGGTTAAAAGTAACTGCTAATCCTAACCTTCAGAGATGATTGGATTTGACTTCTCAGCTATTTACCAAAGCAGATTCATTGTTTTGGAGTAAGTCATGAAGGCCTGACTTTATGTCCTGTAGCTGGGCCCGGGCTCCTTCCTTGTAGCATTCTTCCCCAGCTCTGCTTCCTCTTAGCCATGAAATTTCTCTCTTGGGCTTTGAGTAACATGGACTTAAATCTATGAAACTGTGAGCTAAATTAAATTGCAACTACTTGAAGTTCTACATATTTACTATAGTGCCTCACAGACAGAAACACTGACAGTGCATATACTTATTTAGACCTCAAATATTTGCTGTAGCTCTTATTTTTCTATTGAGAAAGTCATAAAATATTATTCAATATTGTATCTTGTCCTTGTAATATAGTCTTGTTAAATTCACTTTTTACTGAGAGTAACTTAATTTTAGTATTGTAGAGGATTAACTAAGATTTTCTTTAGAGGATCTAGTGATTGCAAACAAAGACATCTTTAAATCTCTTTCTTTACTGTGCATAATGAGTCTTTCAGCTTGATTTTAAATAAAAGTGATAAAAATTTATATTTTGTGACTTTTTTATATTTAAATGGAAAAATTCAATACCTCATTATTCAGTGTGAGGGGACAATAAATTAGTAGATAATATTTTAGCCATTTTAGGCTGCCTCAAAAATATAATATAGACTGGGTAATTTAAAGCAACAGAAACTTATTTTCTCTTGGCTCTCCATGTTTGAGTTCTAAAATCAAAGAGTCCTTACAATTTGTTTTAGGAAATCCTTTCTTGTTTGTTAGGTGTTTTTTTATTTTGTTTTGTTTTTTGTCCCCCCCCCCACATGACTTTTCCTCTGTATTTACAGGGAAGAAGAAATATCTAGTGCTCTTCTATATAAGGACACCAGTCCTTGTATGAAACCCCACTATTTCATTCACAATTAACCTGAGTTGCTTTCTTGGCTAGTGTGATGATAAAGAGGATCAAAGTGTGCTGTGATGTGTCATAATAAAGCTCATGATTCTATTCCAAGTTTTTAATTCCTTTCTCTAGAATATATTCATATGTTGGGTTAGGCTTTAAATATGAATTTGAAAGAAATACAATTAAATTCATATGAGATAACTTTAAAACATTTAAGAATATCTGATTAATTTTCTAATGTATTTTTAGTACAGAGTCTACAGAGTCTCACTACACAGACGAGATTCACAGTGACCCTGTTTTCAGCCTCCCAAGTGTTGAGATTATAGATGCACACCACTATGCCTAGTCTTCATCTCCACCTCAACATGCCTTGGGGCAGAGCCTGCTCATTAATTTATATTTGCCAGGAAATAATATGTTGTCAAATAATATTTCTGCATCACCATATGAAAATTTGGTTCAGTGGTAAATTATATTATTTAACTTTAAAACACTGAAATTATCTCACATTTCTGGCATAAATTCCACTTAGTCATGGTATATCTTTTTCTACTTTATTAAACATGCCTGCATCAATATAGTTGAGAAATACTAATTGAAACTGTAATCATGTTTTGACATTATTATATGTGTTTATATATAAATTGAAAATTTCCTTCCTCCTAAATTTTTGAAGAACTTTTTGTAACATTTGTGTTATTTATTGATTATATTTTAATAGTATTTAGATAAAATTTTGTTATCAATTTAAAATAGATATAGACATTCAATATAGATAATATATATACTGGGGTATTGGATTTCTTTCTTAAAGTACCTTTAATAAAAATGCACAGTGCTAGTAAATCCTAAATAGAAGTCTATTTTTAGGAACATTAAAATAATGTATGGCAGTACTTTAGGCAAAGTATATAAGGAAACAAGAAAAAGTTATTAGTATCTGATAGTAAGTCACAATTACAGAAGAAAATAATGTAGATAAAGAAGATTTTTAGAAAAACACAATAATTCTTGAATTATAATAACTCAATAATAAAATAGCTAAATGTGTAATTTAAAAGCTAATAATATAACTAGAAGAAAATGATGTGCTTAGCACAATATATTTTAGGCACATTTCTCTTATAATTAAGCAAAAGCAAATAATGTAGATATAAATTGAGAACTAGATTAAGAAGCCTCACATTTTATTTTATTTTATTTTACTTGTTCCTGGGACTGAACTCAGCACTTTGCAGTTGCCAGATAGGCATTTGTGTTGTTGATCTATTTTTTTTTTCAATGGATCTAATAACCTTAATATATAGCACACAGGGACTTAATTTTTTAAAATATAATAATTAAAAATGATTTCATAATGCTCTTATACAGCCTCTCAAGACTTATTTGGATCCTAAAATAATGAAATAGGATCCTTTTATGCTTCAGCCATAATTCATGTTGTGGATTAACCAATGACTGTCTTGTAGCACCCAGCTGAATGCAATCAGTGTGCTGCTGGTATAAAGACTGGAGCCAAGAGTATAAAAATAAAACTGCAGGGGAACATGGTGCACCCTTGATTCACCTGGGGAAGCCTATCGTGCTGGTTTTCCTGATATTAACTAAAGAATTTTCAACAACAGAGGAGCTCAGGTCTTCACTGTCCCTGACCATGGCAGTGGTTCTTTTCAGGGGAGCTCTGGTCCTTTCCTTGTGCTTTGCTTCCTGGTCCAACGCAGATCCCTCAGCCTGCTGGCACAGATCCTTCATCCCCCTGGTGCAGACCTTGTAGTTTCTACCACTGACCTTTGGGCCTTTTCAGTGCAGATCCTTGAAACAGACTTGCATAAGACACTGTCATGGGCTCTAGGTCTCCAGAAGGACTCGTGGAGGACACTGCATGGGATCTAGGTTTTCAGCTGGATATTTGCAGGACATTATTGTGGGAGTCTGGCTCTTATCTGGGTTCTTTGGTTTTCTAAGGTATAGATAGATCTGTACTTTTCTGCATTTGACTCTTTGTGTGAATATTATAAAACAATCCTGTAAGTTATGTATTCTGTATTAAATCTATTCCCCTATAAACCTTGACTATAACAGCCATAATATGAAACTTAACTAGCAGTCCCTATTTTCTGCTTCATAATTCTTCAGAAGTAATAAAAAGGCTATAGTTAAGGACTGTATGTGAACTTAACAGCTTATTTATAAGCGTAAATGGAACATTAATACAGAGAAAGAGTACTCAGATATTAAAATTTCATAGTTCATCTAGATGTTGATGAAGTTGTTTCCATGAAAATATATTTTTCTAAAAAGCTAATGAAAATCTAATGCAGCTCAACAGCAGCATGTAAAAATAAAACAGGAGCTAAGTATGTGCCATGGCACTAAAGTTATTCAAATTTAGTTAAGTAATGAAAAATTTGTATTCTGTAGTAATATTGAACTTTTTTGGAGCGGAAAACCAGTTTTTACAGCACTATCATGCAGCACAATCCAACAATGGATAATAATGCTCTCATTGTTTTTAAACATTATCCAGAGGTGTAAGGGATATATTACTATATATTGATGAAATATCTCCTCTACTGTTGTATCAACAGCAAATGCTACTAGCAATTTTAAGTGATGTACAGGACAGTATATTTACTGGTTGCAAATGGTTGTCTATGTGATTAGCTTTACTACCTTAATGCAGCAGTTATGTGGAAACTTCTGAAATCAGAAAAATAATTCATTGTTAGATCCAGTTTAAAATTTAAATTGATATTAAAATCATTGATAAATCCCCTTAGCCATTAGTGTTTGCAGGTCTTGAATGATTGCCAATATTTATTGAAAAGATATACACTAATGTGGAAAGAGACTGAGCTTCATACATTTTTTTTTTTTTTTTTTTTTTTTTTTTTTTTTTTTTTTTTTTTTTTTTTTTTTTTTTTTTTTTTTTTTTTTTTTTTTTTTTTTTTTTTTTTTTTTTTTTTTTTTTTTTTTGGTGTTGCAGTGTCTGTTTCCTTTATTGGTACTTTTTGGAATTGGAAGGGTTACAATGGACTCTCATGACTACATAAGCAGTAAAAAGCAGCCAGCTATACTTTACACCATGGTTTCACACAAAGCAGATAAATATCAGAATGCCTAATTTTCTATTTAAAAATTCCTAAGGGCATATGGCAGATGAATGCTAGAAAAACCAATGTGGAGGAATGCGTGTAGATGTGTTTCTTACGTCAAAAAAGTCCCAAGAATCACAAAATCTGCAGAAGCTTGGTTAATCAAATACTGCAGGACTGATTTAATCAGTATAAAATTGAAAGCTTTAGATCTGTAATAAAAATCCAAATTTGGGGAAGGGCAAACTTTACAATAGCAGCCGGGCTGGCGGGGAGGAAGGGACAAAGGGTGGTTGGACAGGCAGCTGGGACTAGGGACGGGTAACTGACCACTGTCAAACCAGTGTAAGCTTCTTGGTTTCTCATGGAAAACATTTTATACACCTCAATCCATCCGTGTCCAGAATAAGCGCTTCCCTGGCAAGCGCAAGGACCTGAGTTCAATTCCCCAGTTCCGAAAAAAAAAAAAAAAAAAAGTGTTTGAGCTTCATACTTTGACATCCATTCTTGGAACAAATCACTGGGTTTGGATATAGGGCTTATGCTCTCAGTTGAGAAAAATATATTAGCCTATTGCCTGAGCCTTTAGTAATAATAAAGCCATTGCAATATCTAAATGTCACTCATTTAATATATTATTGTCTTCAATAAGAGTAGTAAAGGTCTCTCTTGGACTATATAGACTGATTTTGGAATTTTTTTCTTTTTCCCCACAAGTTTCTCTCTAATTTTTAATTCTTGCAGTGGGGAAGCTATAAGTCACAAAGCTGTAGTTCCTCTGCTTTACTGTCTGGAGAAACTGAAAGGTAAATTTTTTTTCTCTTATTTCTTGAGTCTAGAATGAGACATGGGACCAGCCTACAAGGAAGAGAAATGGAGATATGGATATTCTGAAATGTATGAAAGCCATCCTAAGCAATATTTTCTGTTAATGAAAAAAATATCAAATGGTTGTTGAACAGGCTTCTTGTAACCTCTACTGATCATTTTCTAATGTTACTTTTTAAAAATTGTGTTTCAAAACAGATGTTTGAAAAGAAAAATGTTATGGCTAATCCAACTTGGAAAGAGGTATGGAAAACTCAAATCAATTTGTGTATGGGGAGAGTATGGATTAAAATCATAAATCTGTTAGCATCAAAGCAAAAAAGCCCCTTTGTCTAACAAAATCATTTCTGCAAAGTCAGTGTAGTAGTTTATGGTTTTCTCTTATTTTTTAAAAGAAATTCGGTGTCTTTAATCTAGATCTCAATGTTTTATTGAGACAGAGATCCTTAGCAACAAACTCAGGCTTGGGGACTACAGAAGGAGAGGTTTTAGCTGAAGCACCAAAGTAATTCCCAAGTTCAACAAGTTGTCAGTACTGAACTTACTCAACTGCAGTAACATTGGAATTTTGCTAATCTTAATGTCTCAGTTGTTAGCATCAGTTCTATTCCAAACAGTCTGCAGGCCTTAAGCTTTTACATAGTTGTTGATCTTCCTGTTTCCCCAAACAAGTATGCTTTTCAGTAAAACTAGCAGCACCCAGATTTATCCTAGGCAAACGGTTTCAGATGGTTACATTACAAAGAAAATAGTTCAAAATAAAGATAAAGAGTGGCCAAACTTGTGAGAGACTTTTTCCAAGTCATTGTTATAATCATGATGACGAATGATTACTAGTGACTTTCTAAAAGTTTAAGGAAAAAAATTTAGTAACTAAATGAGACTGAAATAAAGTGACTGACAAAACAAAGTGAGCAAGGATTGAGAAAATTGAAAAAAAATTCAAAAAGCAACATGTGAGCATAGTAGAATATATCTAGAAGAGGCAAATTATTGGCCAAATAAGCCCTGAGAACTATTTAAAAATAATTTTTATTGAGTCTATTAGAGAAAATAGAAGAATATGGTCATGAAATTGCTTCAATATTCTGAAAAATAATGGTTATTTACAGAGATTATGATTATTCTCTAGTTTCATGGATACTCTCATAGGCCCAGTGTTCAGAAGTAAAAGAAGTAAGGCTGTACGGAGGCAGTGCCTCTACAGTAACACTAGTTTCGAGGACAGTGTTAGCACCCTGTCCTACATATCCTGGATTGTTGCAAAAGTTCCACGGCAGAAAGAAATGGATTTTCTTCCTAAATAAACACATGATGGTTGTGAATATAATGAGGTATTTGTGAATCTGCTCACGAAGAACAAGTAGAAATTGCTGGTGATATGATAACTGTGATCTTTAATGAGGATGGGCTTATAAGTAAGGAAAAATTTGTCCTGTAACTTTTGCTTGTTCTCTGTTTTTTTATTTATGTATTTTTCTGTTTTCAAAGATTGCAATGATTTTTGCAACTATTCATATGGACCGAATTCAATCCATCAGACTACAAGACAATGTTCAATGAACTAGTTTGATTCATTACTAACTGAAATATTAATTCATTTAAAATATTAAATGACTTGTAAAGTATTACTTTACAAGTCATTTTTATGTCTTCCAAGCAAAACCCAAGAGAGCTAAGGAATAAAGTGAAGACAAAAGCCACAAGATAACATCTCTTTAAGGTTTGTCACCTCTCCCTCCCCATGTGACATGAGAGTCAAGTGGGGAAAAATAGCAGCCACTATTTCTCACAGCTTTAAAAGAACTGACAAACACTTCTCAGCACCATTCTCCTTTCAAATAATAAATGTCTCACCTCTGTGAGCCACGGTGAGTATTTGGGGAATTAGATGTCCAAAAGAAAACATCTATATGACAGAGTGAAATTCTAGCTTGTGGCCAGTGTGTGAGAAATCCAGCTACTGAACAAGACCCTGCAAATTAAGAACCATTGTGAGTTTTCTATTTTTACATCTTAAATTGGTATACAGAGTGGAAAAAATTATAGCCTAACAAATGAGGTCATAGTACTACCGTCAAGAGAAATGCTGTATAATTGAAATCCCCAGCAGGCATACACAGAAGGCCCTGTCTAGTCTTGGCCATATCTAAGTAAGAAGTCTATACTAATGCATGCGAGTATTTAAAATCTGGGCCCAGCATCACAGTTCAAGTTCCAATGTATTCATCTCACACTTTTTGCCTTCATTTGCTTCCACTTACCCACTGGCTATAACAGATCCTTGCTGTCCACTGGGGACTATGATTAACCTAGACCTGGGTGAACTCTGAGTACGGTGGTGTGTGCTTAGAATCCTTTTCTTGTAGCTGTCAAGTTTGCACCCTAGCAGACGTGGAATAACTCAATGTAAGCACTGTACTGAAGTCATACAGTTAAATATCATTTAAACTTATTTCTTTCCTTCCTAGTTCAAATACACAATTATTAAAATGATATTGCCCTCAACTACATCTCTAGCAGTAGCTTCTCAATTTCATGAAAGCATTGTTTCCCATGCCAACTTACGAGATAGGTGATTAGTATGTGGTAGATTTTCTCCACCTAGAATAATCTTTCAGTCTCTCACCGACAGTCACCAGCTGGAAATCCAAATCCCTTCTCATGTCTCATGTTAAGCCACTCAAGTATGAGCCAGTTATAACATGGAATTAGCTAATCTTTTATTTCATGTTTTTATACTCTTTATTCTCTTCAATAACCATTGCATTACTTGCAACTAGTATTCTTACATAAATTACTTAGGTCTGACTTAGGTGACAGCATTATATCTATGAATAGAGAGAGAGTTATTTGTCTCTGTTCTGTGCCTAAACTATGTAAGTCTTATAGCTGGCACATATCATAAAATTCATAACTTATTAAGTGTCCACACATATAAATGTACTTCTTGAAAGATTTCTGTCTCCAAGAGAGCCTCATGGAGAACACTTAGTCACTATGCTAACACACCCAAGAAAAAACAAGACAGAGGCCAAATTACAGTTTGATGAAGTTCAATCTCAGTAAGTTAAATGCTATCAAAGCTGATATTTATCATGTAACAAGATTCCAAATGGAAGCATTCTGTTTTAACTTGCCTCAGAATGTTGCCCTGGTCTAAATGTTTGTGTCTTCCCAGATTCATGCTGAATCTTTAAGCTCCTTGATAATGACATTGGAGGCAGGGCCTATGGGGTAACTAGGGAGGAAGTGGTGTGGCGATCCTCTTGAATGGGATCTATGCCTGTATCAAATGTGAGTACAGCTTTGAAGCACCATCTTAGAGAAAGCACACCCTGACAAGATACCAAATGTGTCGGGGGCCTTATGTTGGAATTTCCAGGTACCAGAATTTGTAGAAGGTTTATTGGTAGGATTCTCAGCCTGACTAACTATATATGCTGATATCTGTGAACCAAGCAATGCACTGAAGATAGCAATGTGTAATAGTAGGATCATGCTTGGAATGCCTGTCATTCTGGTCTTCTAAAAACGTACTTCTTGTCATTACACACTAATTTTTACTACTGTCTCTCAAGTAAAAGTTTTTTTCTTTTTAAATAAAGTGTAATAAATAAAAAAAGACAAGAAAAAAATGTCAAAAGACTGTTTCCTACAATGCTGTTCATAGTTAGATTTCTAAATTTCTGTGTAAAAATATGTGTTTACTCCTATTTTTTAGATTTTTTTCTTCATATTCTGTAGGGACTTAAATTGTAACATATCAATACTTGATGGAAAATACCTGTTCCATGTTATGCCTAAGATGTTTGATATTCAGACGGATACATGGGGTAAACCGAACTGCATAGGTTACAGGGTAAAAATAAGCTTCTCTTCTGGAGGCTTAACAACCTAAGTTTGCAGATCAAATATTAGAGAAAGGAAGGACTGCAAGGTGAGTCAACATTTTGGCCCTAGCCTTTCAAGGTCAGTGAAGACTCAGAACATAGGAGGACCTATACTGTAGCGTCATGTAACTCAGCAGTGTCCCAAATTTTCTGATCAAGGAGATTAGGGAGCCACAGAGGAATGCAATCGATGATGTGTAGTATACTTAAGGAGAGTCACACAGAAAGAATACATTCACTCAGGCTTTCACAGAGAGCAAATTGGTCAAGCAATGGCCGTGACTCATCCACATGGCTGACACTGACAAAGGATCTACAAAGTACACTACAGGGTTACAGGATAAATCCTGAACATACATGATTGACCTTATCGGACACAAAAGTTACATTTCTTCTTATATAAGTCTTGCCTTAACTTGGTCTTAACCATCCAGCAGAAAAATATAAAAATGAGGTACATAAAGTAAAGCCATATTATTTTGCTGAGCTGTGAAAGGCTCAAATCAACAACTTCTGCAGATAACCCACTACTATTGTGCACTGCTGGACTGTGTTGGATTGTTTTGCTAAATTCATGTACCTATAGTGTTTAGATGCCAGTGGAATGCCCATCTCTAACAGGATTAAACGAGAAAAGGGATACAAAGGAAAGACTATTTTGTATTTGTATATACAGCATAGTTGGCATATATATACAGCTACTTTCTCTTAATTCAATAAGAAGAAAGATTTGTACTAATAGTGTTTGGACAGGACATCTTGTGTGCTTCTTGTACTGTGGATAACCACTAAGAAGATAACAATGTACATTGTATTAATTATTGAAAGTGTCATATTAATCAGTTTTGAAAAAAACAAATGTTTTCAATATTATAATATATGTAGATGTATACTAATAAATGAAGGAGTTTAGAAGCTATCTGCTTTATATCTCATTAGAGCAGTTTTATTGCACTAAGAGAAACTCAAATTCAAAAATAAGGAGGCTTGAATTTTAGCTCTACGAACTTTTAGTAACTTAGAGCAGTCATAGAACAATTATTTTCTTTCTTACTTTTGTCTTTAAATTGGAGAAATTATCTCTGAGAAATGGGCAGTGTGTGTAATTAATCAATGTGAAAGTCACTAGGTGTAATAGAAATGACAATAATTATTGTGAGTGGTTGTATAACTGCTTAATGCATGTAAATTTGACTTTTAATTTTAAAATCACACAGAGCAGATTCAACATGGTTGAAAGAGACATAACAACACACACTGGAGGTATACAGAGAAAATCAACTAAAAACATAGGTAATGGGAAGAAAAAGAGGGTTATGCATCCTGATGCTCATACCAATCTGAACTGAGAGACTTGCAGATCAAACAAAACATACGTAAAGGATGTAAAGCAGTGATCCAGCCCACAGAGCTGTCCGTGGCTTGCCCTTTTAGAGGTGGAACAGGTCTGCCATACTGGAAAGTTTAAAAGAAAAAACAGAAAAGGGGGAAAACAGTTAAAGAGATAACTCTAGCCACACAGGGAAAGCTTGAGATATAAAGCCTCTTCTGCCTTCCAAATGGAGGATTCCTATCAGCAAATTACACACACACACACACACACACACACACACACACACACACGTAAATTGCTCCCTGCCCAATGAGAAACAAGGTTATTTTTTCCCATGTGGTGTGCCAATGCAGCTAACTGGAACCTTCAGGGACAGCAAAGGAAGGGACTGCAGGAGAGTGTAATGAGAGGAACATGGCCCTCCGTTTCCGTGGTCAGAGGTGTGAGGAATGAGGGTACCGAGCACTCTGTGATGCAGCACAGCCATGAGTAAGAGATGGGCACCCCACCCAGGGAAGGGGAGAGCACAGTGGGGACAAGCAGCCCTGGGCTGTCTCCATGGCAGCGGCGGCAGCAGAGACTCCGCAAGGTTGGGGACCTCAGTGGAGGGCGTGGTGGTGGCAGCACTGGCAGCACTGGTAAAGAGCATCATCGCTATTACCGCACAACCAATGCCTTGAAAGAGGAAGACAAGACTGAAGCCGCCTTGTGCGGGAGCACAGCCACCAGCAGGAAGCTGCCATTGCCCCTGCAGGAAGGGACATCAAAGTGGGAACAATCAACCTTGGGTTACACAGCAGGAGCAGAAAGCACACCCACAGCACCACATCCCACTCTGTCCTGCATCAACTGACACGAGAAGACAGAGATACGCCAGTGGGCATTGAAAAGAGGAGGTTGCCCAAGGGCCAGGAAATGCCAGGTATACGCAGTACTGGGAGCAACCTGTGCCTGGCTCTGTCTGAGAGCAGGACAGTCACTGAGAGAGACAGAGACAAAAACGGTATGGAGTGGGGAGACAGGCAGTCAGGTCCTGAATGAGGACTCTGGCCCTGACCCTTCACATCTGGAAGCCAAAGTCGACATGAATTCTACTGCACGTTGGAGGCATTATCCAGCAGTTTGGGACTCGCTGATTTGAAGACTACTACATAATGAAACCAAAGGAATTTTTTTTTTCTTTCTCTCAGTATCCTTTTTCTGTTTGGTTTTTCTTTTGTTTGTTGAGGTGCTTAGATATTTTTTTATCTTTTTATTCTATTATATTCATCGTTCTCCCTTCACTATCTCTCATAAGTTTTGGATATTTTTGTGTGAGTGAGCATTGTCTCTATCTTGTCTTCTGGTGAGCACCAATGATCTTGTGCTTACTCCAGCATTGTTTCTTTCCTTCCCCCTTTTCTAGTTTTTTCCCACTTAATGTGAATATCCTGCTTCTTTCAAGGGCATTCTTCCATATTTTTCCTCATTTATGCGTATCTATTTTATCCCTCATCCCTCTTCAGTTTCCTCACCATAGGGTAAAATGGCCCTATCAAGAGAAATATTTTTCCCTGCAAGTTCTTGATTTGTGTTGGATTTTGTTATATAACCATAGATCTTCTTCCTACAATTAAAGGGACCAAATTAATAGTCACTATGATATGTCAGTTTCTAAGGTATGGTTGTAATTGCACGACTTGAGGTAGGATTTCATACTTGTGCATAGTTACTTTTTTCACATCTATAAAACTGTTATTGCATGGGGTGATAACCATCATCATAGTCTAGTACTGCCATGGATTGGGATTTTGTAAGAGATCTATACAGTACTGGATATGGAACTAATAAGATTTTTGTGATATTTATCCTAAGAATCATATATAAAAAGAAAGTATAAGAAATCTATCTCTACACCAAAGGGCAAAAAATACTGTTGAGGGCCATGATAATATCCTGCATGAGTCCAGCTGTAGACCTAGAGCCCATAACAAATATCCCACTGGAGGCATAGAGACCACGACAGTGTCTTGTGCAGGCATGTGTCATTCATCTGCGCTGGTAAGACATCAAAGTCAGTATGGACCTAGAAAGTCTGTGCTAGTGGAGTGAAAGATTTGTGCTAACAGGCTGAGAGATCTAAACTAGAGCCAGAACATTATGCTCAAATTAAGACTTAGAGATCTTTGAAAAGTACCACAGCTATCCTCAACAATACTGAGGGCCTGAGCTCCTGCAATTGAGATTAAGAAAACTTTATCAAGAATCAATGAATCAAAGAAATGGTTCTTTGAAATATTATGTAAAATTAACAGTTAAGCAACCTCATGAAAAAAGAAAGACAACTCAAATTCATGCAATTAAGAATGAAAAGGGAGAAATCACAGCCACTATTTCAGAAATCCGAAAGATTGCAAATGCATTTAGTGAGAAACTTTATTCAAATACAATGGATAACACAGGAAAAAATGGATCTGTTAACAAAGCTGAATAAAAAAGAGAAAAAAAATTCTAACTATTCTAATATCAGTCACTGAAACTGAAAATGTAATTAAAACCTTCCAACAAAGAAGAGCCCAGGTCCTGATGGATTTACTGACAAATTCTACAAGATATTTAGAGACCTGATGCCCTTACTCCTCTATCTCTTTGATGAAATTGAAAAGGAAGTAGCACACCCTAACTCTTTCCTTGAAGCAAGTGTTATGCTTGTAGCAGAACCAGAGAAAAATCTAATTCAGAAGAGAACCACAGGCTAATCTCCCTAAAGAATATAGACACCAATCCTCAGTAAGATGCTAACAAACAGAGTGCAGCAAATCACCAAGCTTATACAACATGGCCAACTAGGACTCATCCCTGGAATGGAAAGATAGCCCAACGTATGCAAATCAATACTCAGATCTAAGGAGAAAACATCACAAGGTCACCTCCATAGATTCAGAAAAATGGTTTGACAAGTTCACCATACACTCATGTCATTTTCAAAAAACCTACAAAAATCATAATAAATGGTATGTATCTCAGTCTGGTAAAAGCCATGTTTGTCAAAACAACAGCCAATATCATTCTAAATAGTTGAAAACTGAAAGGTTTCACTAAAAATACAGGAATAGGACAAGGATGTCCACTATCACCACTACTATTAAATAAAATTCTGGAAACATTAGCCAGAGTAATTAGACATGATTTAAAAATTGAATGAAGGCACTAAAAGAGGAAGTTAAATTATCATTTCTTTCCAATGATGATACTCTACATAAAAGATTGCAAAAACTACTTTGAAAACCTGTAGATTTAATAAGTGAATTAATTAATATAGTTGGATACAGAGTCAAAACTCAAACAACCACATTACTGTGTACAGAAAGAACAAAATCACTGAAAGAAAAGTGAGGGTGGCAATACCTTTTACAATTGCATCAAGAATCAGGACGTAGCTAAGTGGTGCATTTCCTGCTGGCAAGCACAAGGTCCTGAGTTTGATTCCCAGCACTAAAAAAGAAAATAATTTTAAAAATGAAACATTAAAATAGAATTAAAAAAAAAAACTTTAGAAGCAGTGTAATGAAGGAAGGAAAAGATCTTTACATTGCAAAAACAATACTTTGAAAATGAGGCCAAACAGGATATCTAACAATAGCAAGATATCCCTTGCATTGGGGTAGCAATAACAAATGCAGTGAAAAGGCTATACTCCCAAAATTGTTATACAGATTTTATGCAATCTGAAACAAAATACCATTGGCATAACTCATAGACCTAGAGAAAATATTTTAAAAATTCAGTTGAAGCCAGAAGAGACCTAGAATAGCAAAGACTATCCTGAGTAACAAAAGCAAGGCAAAAGGCAGCTGTGATAAAAACAGCATGTTACCAGCCAAAGAACAAAGAAGGACCAGTGGATCAGATTAGAAGATACAGAAACAACTCCAAACACACTCGACCACCTTATATTTGGTGAAGGAGACAAATATGTTCAATGGAAGAAAATCTCTTTAATAAATGGTTCTGGAAAAACCAGCCATCCGCATGCTGAAGATTGAAACTAGAACTATTTCCATCACTGTGCACTAAACTAAACCAAGATGGATCAAAAACCTAAACATTTTGTTTCAATATAAGATATTATTTTATTGTTATGGTGTTGATAATAACTTTTTATTTATTTGTTTTTATTAATTTTATTGAGAAATAAATAGCAATGAGACAGTTTTAGAACAGGCTACTGGAACAGTTACAATAATTAGTGCATTGTATATTGTTGTCTTTGTAGTACCTATTCATAGTACGAGATGCAGACATGGTGTCTTGTCCAAGAACTATTAGTACAAATCTTTCTTCTCATTGAATTATGAGAAAGTAGCTGTACATCTATCCTATTTTGTATGTATAGATACAAAACTCTTTTATTCACATCCCCTTTTTTGTTCAGTTTTGTCAGAGATGGATATTCCATTGCTATTTAAATATTATAGCTGCATGAATTCAGCAAGATAATCCAGTCCATAATACTGGGTTATCTGTAGGACTGACAGTGACACAGGACATAAGAGAACCTGCACTGTAACATCAAGGAGATTATGGGGCCACAGAGGAAAGTGTTCGATGATGTACTGTGTGCCTGAGGAGAGTAACATGGAGAGAAAATATTCCCCCAGGTTTTCACAGTGAGCAAATTGGTCAGGCAATGGCCATGACTCATCCACAAGGCTGACACTGACAGAGGATCTATAAACTGTGGTACTGGGTTTCAGGGTAAATCCTGAGGGAATCTGATGGACCTTGGCAGATACAAATGTTACATTTCTTGTTATATAAGTCATGCTTTATCTTGGTTTTAACCATCCAGCAAAAAATTCTATAGAAACAAGACATAAAAAGTAAAGCTATATTAATATGCTGAGCTATAAAAGGTTCAAGACAACAACTTTAAAAATCTAAATATTAAAACAGAACACTAGTTATGCTGAGATAGTACAGGGAGAACTCTTATAGATATAGGTGGAGGCAAAGATTTTATGATCAAAATATCAAGCATGTAGAAAATATTACAAATAATCAGCAACTAGGATTTCATCTTGTTGAAAAGCTTGCGTGGATAAAAAAAAGTAAGTAACTGAGAAAGATATGCCACAGAGTGGGGAAAAATGTGCCAGCTGTTCCTCAGAAAAAGGATTAATATCTAGAACATATAAAGAATTGAAAAAAAGATAAACTCCCAAATTTGAAAACCCAATCCCAAATTGGTTATAGGAAAAGAATACACACTTCTCAGATGAAAAACCATAAATGGTATGGAAACACATAACAAGTGCTTTGGATGACTGGTCACTTGAAAGAATGCTACTTAAAACAATGCTGACACCTTGTCTCATCCCAGAAAGAATGGCTATCATCAAGAAGCCAATCGGTAACAAGTGGTGTTGGGGCTGTGGCAAAAAGGGTTCTCTTCTCTACTTCTGGTCAAAGTGTAGATTGTTGAAACCACTGTAGAAGTCTGTGTAGGGGCCGGGGAGACAGCTCAATAGAATAAGCACTTGCCTGGCAAGCGCAAGGGCCTGAGTTCAATCCCCAGTTCTTCAAAAAAAAAAAAAAAAAAAAAGTCTGTGTGGAGATTCTTCAAAAATCTATCAGTACAAGTTTCATGTGACCTAAATATTTCCCTTCTGTGTATCTTTGCAAAAGAATTAACAACCCCATACCACACTAATATATGTGCACCCATGTTTACAGTAACACATTTTGCAATAGCTAAATCTTGGAACAAAATCAAATGCCCATGAAGAGATGAATAAATGATAAAGATGCGTGATTGTTTTATGTAGTAGAATATAACTGAGCTATAAAGAAGAATAAACCTAAGACATTTATAGGTACACAAGTCTAAGGTATCATTTCATTTAAAATGTTTGAGGAGAGATACTGCATCTAAATTCTTTTACCTATTACAAATAGAATAATTGTCATAAAATAAACAGTATATCTGATTAATATATTCTGGATTATACTATGTAAGAGCCACTCTGTATCTTATAAGCAGTTTATTAGTGTAAAATAATAAAAAATGTATTTTTAATTAAAGTATTTTACATTAATGACTATCAGATACGTTTTTGAGCACTTATAAAGAATGTAGTTCCATAAGACAGTTTTGCTTGTATTAAGGAACTAGATTACAGTTGTAGTAACAAGTTTATAACTCCACTAGGCTTACTTTCTAATCAAAAAATTTAAAAAGTATAATTATGGTTTACAGAGATCAAATTCATTTTAATTTTAGTTGCAAAATGGTGTTCCTTACTACTTCCCCTGTACTGTATTTCTGTGTCTAAACTGTACATTTTTTCCCAATATTTACATAGATGGTATAGACAACCCTTCAATATTCTGTCTTTCTGTAGAAAGTAAAGTCACTTTTGTCTGACCCTATCTCACTTTTTCTTGGGATTCAGGCTTCTCTAGAACTTTTGGGAATACATTAAAAGAGTCTACCTTTATTTCTCAGGTGTTTTGAATAATTTTAATTAGGCTTAGGCTCTAATAAATAAAATAGCAGAAACCTGCACCCATAAAAGCATGTACCAAACTGTATAACAATTTGGAAACTGAAATATTGATGTCTTAACTTTTCAGTGCTTTGAAGAAATAAGATTATTCAGATTAAAATACAATTAAAATATACTAAAAATGTAGGAAATTAATGACGTGTTTTAATTTGACAATTTTTAAAATTTAAATATTTTCTGAGTTTTCAGTCATATCTCTTAATTTTTTTTTTGCAAATAGGCAAATGTCCTACTCAAGCTGTCAGTCTTTATTTTACTGTTAAGGGCTACAATTTACATACATATACTTTCTTATAAGAGTGATTTTTTTAAGCTGTTGACCTCATAAACCTCATAATGTAAATATTTTATATGAAATTATAATATCATCAAATGTTCCTATTACTTTTTATTCCATTATTGTAAATTCCCACATGTTTTTATGTTAGACGTTAAATAGGCAGACAGACAGACAGACAACATTAGTGTTATTTTTCTTCCCATGGATTTCACATCACATATAAACACCTATAAAAAAACTTATCAATTAAATATGGAACACAGCAAAACTCAAATTTGTAAGAAGCATGATTACAATCACTTACAGAAAAAAATTATTTATTTCAGAAGGTAATAGCATGCAGTCATCTTAGGTTTATTTTATAAAAGAAAAGTCTTTATTTCAGAAAGAGAGCTTCAAGTACTAGCTGAACAAGTTATTTGAAAAACAAAACAAATAAATGAGATAATTCATGGTTCCTCTTTAAAGTGAATATCACAGTGATTTCTGGGCTACCGCTGCTAAAAAAAAAAACTGTCTGTTATGAAGAACGCTCAATACTTATTACCGAGTAGTACATTGTCATGTCTGTGAGTCCAACCAAAGCCCTGAGGAAATTGGTGCATTCAGTACATTGCTCTGTGAAATATTAAATTACTTAGTTCTGAAGTGCTATTCTTGAATTGCAAAGCTATTTCTTAGAAGCATTTCTCAATGTGTCACAGATTGCTTTAAAAGGAAGCTGATGACAATAGGGAAAAAAATACAATAACAGCATCAGGGGTAGTTTTAACAAATCTAGATTAACAAATTCAGGGCTGGAAAAGCGACCACTGCCTCTGCACATATAAAAATGCCACTTGGCTACATAGGAGAGAGCTTATTTGCATGAAGAAGGAAAGAATCTCTTCACTGATCCCTGGGGGATTTTACAAGTAGAAGCATGGAGAAGTAATTAAATGAAGTTGCAAAGTCTGTGTAAAGTCTACCACATTCCAAGCTGTTTAAGTATTACCAAGTTACCTACTATTGAAAATTATTGTTGTCATTTATAGATACTTTTAATACAGAGCAATATTAAGCCAAAATATATGCTATAATTCCTAGGCATGAAGAAAAGCTCTATCAATGATAATTATGCTTATTATTGTGACAAAATCTTGTTCTCTGATTGGCAAATGGAAAACTGATATTATTCAAAATATCCACTGTGAAGTCCATGGGAAACTTGTTTATTATTCATTATTCACCCATAAATATTTACTTCAGTATGTACTGTGTGCTACACATTAATCTAGGTAATTTGGAATACATCAGTAAAAAATAAAAAAGCTCACAGGCTATTTTTTCATGTATCTAACCTTCCACGAGAGTGACATTAGATTGCTATCATAAATAAATAAATCATATACAATATTGGAGGGAAAGGATAACATGGAAAAATATAAAAATGTCAGGATGAGAGCAACTGGGAAGGAATATTTGGACAGTGTTGAACACGGTGTCCCCTTCCTTGAGAAGGTTAGGATTTGAGGGAAAACTTGAGGAGCATAGATTTGAGCCACACACAAGGACAGGTGATCCTGGCTGTTCTAACATGATGATTCCAGATGCTCTACTGGGAACAAACTTAAGAATAAAGAGGTAAACAGAACATGAACGAATCTGTTAAAATGTGCGAGCGGAGGAATGCTGTGCCACCGCACAGTGACAGCAGAGAGAGACCAAGTGGAGGTCTGTGACACACCTTGCTGATTTGCCAGGACTCAGAACTGCGATGTGTGGATTTGAGAGAAATCACCTGAGTTTCAGGTGATTCGAGGTTCTTTGACTCAAACAGTTGTAAGGATGACATAAAATAAATCTAAGATGACTGCAGTAAAAACAGGGTAGTTTCTGGTTTTCTATTTTTAGAAGGTGGGGGAAATGGTAAGAGGAGAAAGGGATCAGTTTAAGAATTCATAAATCCTATGTGTGAGAAATTTAACAGATATTCTAGTGGAATTATCAAGTTGACTGCTGGACAAACAAGTTTAAAATTCAAAGGAGAAACTGCATGTGCCCATGTGAGAGTCACGGGTGTGTAACACCTGTTTGAAAAAAAGAAGTCGTGGGAAAATCACCATGAGAGCACATAAGAAAAAAAGGAGGAAAATAAAAGCAGTTTTCTGCCTTTGGAGGCAGGAAAAACAGGATAAATAACTCTTTAAGGGGTGGCTGTTGAAGGCTGGGAGATGGCTTACCAGTCTAAGCTCCTGCCTCTCAAGCACAAGGTCCCAAGTTTGAGCCCCATGTGTGCCCCATACTGGCCGAAAACCAGCATGGTAGTGCATGCCTATAATTGCAGCACTGTGGAGGCTAAAACATGAGGATCACTATGAGTCTGAGCTGAGTAGTGTGACTCTGTATCAAATAATTTTTTTTTTTTTTTTTTTTTTTTTTTTTGCAGAACCAGGAATTAAACTCAGGCCCTTGTACTTGCCAGGGAAGTGCTTACTCTACTAAACCATCTCCCTGATTTTTCTTTTTTTGAGAAATGGGTTACTGATGAGTTAGTAGGTAAAACAAAACATGTAAGTATTTCAAATGCTTCATGCTAAAGGACATAACAATACAGTGCTCACCATTGTAAGCATGATCAAAGGCCACTCACTCTAGTGGTAGAAGCTGACACTTGGTTAAGAGAAATAACATTGAGAACAAGGAGTATGACAACTCTACATTTCAGGGTGTAGCCACAGAAAGAGATTGTAAATTGTGAAAAAAAGGAAGAAGGGAGGTGGGAAACTGGAAAGGAGAGCTCACTGAGTAGAGTGGAAATGAATTATTCCTTAAAACAATAATTATTATCATGGGGGGAGATAGGTGAGAAAAGAAAGAATATCATAAAGTAATTGCATTGACCCAAACCTATTGTTTTTGTTATTGCTTGTTTTGTTTTGTTTTGTTTTTTTTCTGGAACCAAGGATTGAACTGAGGCCCTTGCGCTTGCCAGGCAAGGGCTTATTCCACTGACCCATTTCTCTAGCCCTAAGGCCTATTGTTAACTAAGACAAATATTCCATTTTCTGGACAATTATGGTTTCAGAATGAATCATCTTTATTTTTAATTAACATGCAATAAAATAAGGCTTATGATACAACATCAAAGAACCAATAAATTATATTGCAGTTATGAAATGGAAGAGCTAATAAAAGATATGTAGAAGAAATAGGCAAAAATTCTACAATATTGTGTGTCACCAATAGAAAGCTTTTAATTTTGGCTTTTTATTTTCTAGAAAGGGTCAAATGCTGTAAATGATGAAATTAGAGTAGATCAGTCTGGAAAATTATCTTAACTTATATGCAAAGACAGCATTATCGATTGTATTTATCTAATCTATATGATGAATGAATCTCTGACTTTGTCTATGTTTCAATATTATTTACAATGTTTTAAGTATATAAGCTCACAAATACTATAAACAAGCATGGCTTGATGGACTGACAAGTTTTCCAAGAGAACAGTCATTTTGCATCATTCACATAAACATAATAAATTGGAAATAAACACAGCAATTTTGTAAGCAAACTGAAACAGACATCTTAATGCTGAACTTTTCTCTTAATTAAAAATTATTTTCACCTATAATCTCAGCACTTAGCCGAAAACAGGAGAATCTCAATGAGTCTGATCTGTGTAGTGAGATCCAGTAGACCCTGTAGTAAATACATTTAAAAAATTGGAAAAAAAATTAGAAATCAATTTCAACAAGAGAATGATGGTAATCCAACAATCTACATTTACTTCTTATGTAGACAGAACACAAACTTGAGTCAATTTTAGTATTCTGAATGAATAATTACATACCCTGGAAAATGATTTGTTAACATAATGGAGTTGAAATTTGCCCTGGGGAAGCAGCTGATTTCTACTCCTGTATCTGTTACTTTTGTAGTAGGTATGTAAGGATGTTTGCCAATGAAAGAATGATAAAATGAATAGATATGTGAAAGAATGAAAAAAGAGATCAAGCATGTAATGGAAAGTAGATGGGGAAAGACTAGGGAGGCGGTCCAGAGTTGTCCTTAGAGAATATGACTCACAAATAAACAGGTATTTTTACGCAAAAAAGAAAAATTACACTAGACAGTCAACTTCAACTTCCGGTCAACCTTTAGGTATTATTTGCCTTATTTTCCTTACCTTTTCTTTATATCCTTTACAGTCTTCTTGAGTACTTAACATCTTGTATTGTCATAGTCCTATACTGAAATTTGGTCTCTAAACTGCTGTCTTAGTTACTCTTCTCTCGCTGCTGGGACAAATACCTGATACTCAAAATTCGAGAAGGAAAGGTTTGTTTAGCTGACAGCTACTGGAGGTTTCAGCCCATACTCAGCTGGCTCCAAGGCAGCACGACTCAGGCCAGACAGCATCCATTCATAGTGGCAGCAAAAAGCAGTAAAGAGCAAGAGAGCAAAGCTAGTGCGGGCAACAACGGCAGCAGACGGCAAGTCTCCCCATGTCGCATTTGGGCTATCTGTCCCAGGCTGGAAGCACTCACACCTGTAATCCCAGCACTAGGTCATGAATTAATCACGACATCTAGAAGCCTGCACCATGACTGCATAAAGCTTTGGGGGCACAGCTAAACACAAACCATAACATCTGCACTAGTATGTCAAATACTATTCTCTTCTTTCTTCTACCAACCTAAAGGAGTCTGTGCTTTCGTCCCATCTTTAATGGCTCACTACTCAGACTAATTATTTTCATCTGTGCTCTACTGGGGTCACTTTGAATCCTTTTAGACTATCAGGCATAGTCTATTTATTCTTTAATTTTAAGCAGAAAAAAATTAAAAATATCACTAAAACAAAGCTTTGAATCAGGTGAGTAGGGGTTACAACAACCAATACATTGCCTGTTGTCCTCGCTCATTCAATAAGCATTTGAAACCTACAACAAGGGGGCTGGAGAGATAGCTCAGTGGAATAAATGCTTGCCTGGCAAGCTCAAGGTCATGAGTTTGATCCTTGCTGCCACCAAGAAAAGAAAGAAACCTGCAACATTCATCTATAGCTTTGAATTTCCCCAATCCTACACACATTCCTTTAGTAGCATGAAAATGTCACAACATGAGGAAACAGACCATCTGTTTTCCAAAGTTCTAACATGAGATATTTGTTTATAATTTCCTATCACCAATTTCATCAACTCAAATTACATCTAAAGAGAAAGTGATTATTAACCCAATTTTTCAAAACTCAGTTCCTAAAGCCATCTGACAAACGATGGTATGGGCATAAAATCTGAGATACAGATGTCATTATCAGTGTCAATATGTTTTCCTCAGAAAAATAAAAATCACTGAAAAATTTCATAAACTCATTGCCCTTTCCCTCTTCAAATCTTTCATTTCTTGTTACAGATGTTACCACAGAATACATAAATGCTCAGAGTGATATGATTTTTCCTCCTGATTAGCCCTTGAAAATTTTTGTTTTATCATTTTCTATAACATTTGACTTACAGATGTAACATGCTACAGATATCCATTTGAAGCAGAACCCCCCAACAAAAAATTGTCTTCTCACATTTAATAATATGATTAATTTAATAGGTTATATTTGTTACACTTTTTAAATTACCTAACACAGAACATTAACACAAATGTAGCATTTAAACTGACTTTTATTGAAAAGTACATACAGTGTTGTAAATTTATCTCACAAGTCCTATGTGGGTTCTGAGGTTTTCCTTATCACTTCTAGTGACATGATTTCTACTGACACCATTCATCACCTACTACATGTAAAGGAATCCTATATAATGGCCCACCTAATTGGATGGAATATTCCACAAACCAGGTACTTGAAATTAGCAACCAAAAGGTGAACAAATCCATTGTATACCTGAATTCTTAACAGAACTTTAATAAAAATGCCTTAAGTCTTCCATCATTTTAGACCACAAATGAAATAACATAATGAGCAGACAACCCTATTTACTAAAATCTTGCCCTATTTTGCAACTTGAACAACAATGATACAGATAGGCCAGTGATATAACTCAGCAGCACACCACTTGCCTGGAAAGTGCAAGGTCCTGAATTCAGTTCCTAGCTCCAAAACAGATAGATAGAAAGAAAGAGAGAGAGAGAGACAGAGACAGAGACAGAGACAGAGAGAAATATTAAACACCTTATTTGAAGCATTAAACCAAGTTCACCTCATAATCTTAGAAATTTAACCTTGGAATTCAAATTAATATCTACTGTGTAGTTTTTTGTAATTTGTAGTAATGATTTGACATGAAGTATCCTAATAATTTTTAAAATGTACAATAACTTCACCCTTTGCAATCCCCAAAAGACCTAAACTTTAAACAAGTCTTCAAAACAAGAAAGAAGAACAAGGACTGGCCAGACCGCTCAGCAGACTAAAGGCCTGGTTGGAGGAGCAGCAAGGGAATTCAATCCCAGACATTCCATGCCAGCCCGGTCCCAGGGGCTCACTGAGACAGTGAATGAGAATGGACGTGGTGGTGCATGCCCAGTAATCCTAGTGCTTAGGAGGCTGAAAATGGGAGGATCACTACAAGTTCGATCTGTATAGTGAGACCCTGTACTAAATACATTTGTTTTAAAAAAGAAAATAGAACAAATTCTATCTTGAACTTTTTAATCAATTCTCCACTCAAATTTATATAACCTATAGCCAAAGTGTTATGTTTTGGGGGTTTTAAATATCTATAAGGAGCAAGTAAACCAAAGAAATAGGAACTATCTAGTCCCTATATCTACTTCCAATTAGTTTATGACTATATAATTTTTAAAAGTCAATTTGATCTTAAATTGAAAGATTGTAATTAAAAGATGTTTCTCGCAATCGCTAATAGCAAAGTCAAAACATAGCGAAGTCTTACAGGACTCTATGTCAATTATCACTGAATAAATTTTTATTATTGTGCTTATACACATATGTATGTGTCCTTGTGGGGGAAAGTGAGTGTGACAGTGGAACCTTCACCCCAGGGAAGTTGTTCCCCCATTGAGCTATCTCCCTAAATCTTTTCTTTTGGGGGTAGGTCTTGCTAAATCATCCAGGCTGGCCTTGAGTTTTCAGTCCTCCTCTGAGCTTGAAGTAGATTCCTCTCTAGGGAATAGCACACAGGAATTCCTCCCAAGAGCCCCACCCTTGTTGCCTTCTGCTTGTGTGTAAACTTCTGGCCTGGATGACAGCGACCGTGACATCCACATGCAGCAGAGGGTCTGCAGGGCTGAGCCCGTGACGAGTGTGGACTGGGTACTTAGTAACACTTACACAGAAGCAGATGAAAGACTGACAGAATTAGGGTTGAAAACTGATAAATACATACAGCATCGAGATAAAAGATAACATATTTATTTAATTAGAAATGTTGCAGCACCTAAGCTTTGGCTAAAAAAAAGGGAAAGGCAAAAGTATTTGTATCATTTGTAGAATGAAAATGTGAATTAAGATCATTTTTTCAGTTGCTTGAAAGAATATACTATAGCCACATAAACTTCTTCTGAAATAAATTACTTGAAAGGTACATAAATTTGCGCATTCTAAAATTATAACTTTGCTATTTGTCCTGCAGTTATTTCTCCTTAGGGAGGAAAATGTGCATTTTAGTTACTTTGCACATGATTGTTATGCCTTATTATTCTATATTTATAAAATGACTTTCTTGTATTTTCGCAAAATGTTAAGGTTTTCAAGTTAGTGAAAAAAATAAATTTACACATTTTAAAATGTGGTACAAGACAGATTTGACCCTTAAAAATGTCATGAGTGCTTTTCTATTTTTTTCTCTCTCTCTGAAAGGTCTTTTCATTGTAAAGCAGTGAGTTTTTCCTACCATTTCTATCGTTTTAACAGTAAATTCATTTACTTGTTAGCATGAAAGCTTCTCTGAACAACTTTGGTAAACAGAACCCCATTTACACACAAGGGGTGTATTTCTACTTATCACATTTGGAAAATTGTTCACTATTCATTTTTATAACACTGCATAAAACCCTATAAAAAGATGAAGGAGTCGTTCATTTTAATAGTATGAAAAGCTATTTAGTATTATGTATTTTATATTTGGAGTATATTTCATCCCTTACTAACAGTGGATGCTACTATATAGATTCCAAAGATAGGTAAGCTTAAAAACCAAATAAAATACCACAATAAAAAGGAAAATCTATGGACTGATAGAAAATACCTACAAATCTTAAATCTAATAGAGTTAATGACAGAAATATATAAGAAGCTCAAAGAGCACAACAGTAAGAACGTAAGTATATTTCTCACATGAAGATAGATAAATGGGCAACAAGTATATGGAAAGATTCTGAACACTGATAGTATCAGAGAAATAATTTAAATGGTCATGTAATATTACCTCTAGTTAGAGGGCCCATCAGTGAAAGAAGACACATGAAAACAAATGTTGGGAAAAAATATGGAGAAAAGGAAACCCTTTTAGACTATTGGTAGGATTCCAAAATAGTACACTCAAAGGGGCTTAGGACATAGCTCACAGGAGTAAATGCTTCCCTGTCAAGCACAAGGAGTTCAATCCCTGGTACCCACCCCCACAGAAAAAAAAGACTGGCCAGATAGCTCACGGACTAAAGTGCCATGGTTTCAATTCCCCGTGTGCCATACCAGCCCCATCCCTGGGTGCACACTGAGCTGGTAATTGAGACTGGGCCTATAATGTGGTGCATGGCTGTAATCCCAGTGCTTGGGAGGCTGAAAACAGGAGGATCACTATGAATCCGATCTATGTAGTGAGACCCTGTAGGAAAATGCATTAAAAAAATAGTACACTCATTTTGAGAAACAGTGCAGATATTCGTCAATGCACTAAACATACAATCACAACATGTTCTAACAATGCCTTTCCTGTGTATTTATCCAAGGGAATTGAAATCAGGATGTCAGCGATTATCTGCACATCTTGCTTATGTTAGCATTATTCACAATAGCAGACACAAAAGCAGCCCAAGTATTCGCCAATGGATAGGTGTATGGTATAAAGATAATTGTGACCACAGCTAGTGAAGAATTGTTTATTTCAAAATCGCTAAAGGAATTCTGAAAATTCCCACTCCCCCCCAAAAAAGATCAGTGGGTGAGAAGATAAATGTGGTAACTAGCCTGATGTAATCATCATACAACATGCAGAAACATCCTAAAGCATACATGTGACTTACGGACAAAGACACCCGAAATACAACAAGCAGATATAAAGATGCCTTGGGAGGACCCAGGGTAAGGGAGGAAGAAGACTCTATCAAATATGTTGTCTGGGATGAAATAAAGAAGGAATTATGAGCATGAGAAAGTAGAGAAAAGAAGATTTAATTTTCACACAGGGAATTGGGGATAAAGACTGACTAAAAAGAAATGTTTCATTTTGAAGCAGGCATCTTAAAAGATGTCTCAAATATATAGAGAAAGGTTTTACCTTAATTTTAGATTCTAGAGATCAGAGACTACTCAAAATGTACATGGCTTTAACATGAAAACTAAGTAATGCATATATTGTACCTTTACAAAATTCTGATTGCAAGCAAGCTGATCGTCTCCATATGCCTGTAATTATCCATAATCATTTCACATTTCATTTGATTAATTCTTCTGCTTCTCTACATACAAACCCGTAATGATATAGACCTCCCTTACCTTGCACATTGTTCTAAATATTGTTTCATCTTATTTTATAGTGTAATGAAACTGGAACATTCAATCAAGGGATGATCACACGTACTTTGAAGAGAATATTATTAATTATGTAGTAGCAAGCCTGTAGCTTCGGGGTCATGCAGAAGATTGCCTAATTACTCAGTGATTCCAGGACAATTTACACTGTCAATCTGAGTAGGGGAAAAAGGGGCTGGTATTCCATTTCATCTCCTTTTCTATTAGATCTACCTCACTGCTATCTTCAGTTTGTGGATGCGAATAAATTCATTTGATCATTCTAGAAATTTTGTATCTCAGACTGAATTATTTTTTACATTTGTAGAATCCCCACCCCGGCCCCTACCCCACCTATTCAAGCAGAAAAGAATCATGAAGTAGGTTTCCTTCCAGAACACTAATCTGGAATAATATTCAATGGTTTATTTTAGATTTTTTTTAAAAAGTATTCTAAGTGCATGATCCATAATTTTGAACCGACTATTTGCTATATCTAATGTTTAAAACCAAAAAAGAGGGATCATTAATACTTGTGTTATTGTAAATGACAGCAAGTAAAGCTTGCTTGAAATTTTGCTCCCTGGAAAATGTATGGATTTGTTTCAAAGGTTAACATCACACTTCCAGTTCTGATCCCAATAATTACCTGAAGTGAAAAACTAAAGACCATATTTCCATTTGCAGTGGAGCAATTCTCACTCTCTATGGGATGAAGTTTCTCCCACAGCCTCTGAGATAGCGACACTCAGCTCAAAGCAGAGAGCCAAGTCAGATGACAACACAAAGAGCAAATACTGAAGCTCCTTAATCTGTATCTATGTAATCCACCTAGAAAATTGTTTGAATTAATTCTTAAAATGTTATCCCAATTAATTTTAATACCAAAGGAAGGTAAAATTTGAAAACAAAATTAGTGTCATTGGTTTTCTTTTTACAAAGCCTACTGGGTTTCAAAGTGGTTCTCCAACCTGTAGGTACAAAGGATCATCCAGGAAACCCAGGACTCCACACCAGACCAGTTAAATGAGGAACTCTAGGGACAGGGTCGCCTTTTGTTATTACATGTTTGGAGTACTTGTAGTTTACAGTTATCTTGGTGACTGGATAAAGCCCTTTCTTCTTCCTTACCACCTTCTTTCCTCCTCTCAATCTTTTTTCCCCATTTCATTCTTTTTGATATTATGAATATTAATTATCAATATCAGTTCATGTTTATGACATATAATGTTTACTGTCATTGAGGTTATGACCTTCCTGTATGTGGCATGTCATTATAGCATTTGTTTCTCCTTCCCCTTTCACATGGCCCTAATTTCCAATTTATCTCCTTCTGCTCTTCCTTTCTTCCTTCCTTTATTTATTTATTTATTTACTTATTCATTCATTCATTTTTGGTGGAACTGGGGATTGAACTCAGGCCTTTACATTCACCAGGCAAATGTTTATTCTACTGATTTATCTCCCTGGACCCTTCTCCTTTATTACAGTTTTTGTGTCTCAAAGACCCCTACACTATAACAAAGATGCAAAGAAAGACCTACTCAAATAAGAGATATCATATGACTTTTAAGTATGTGTGTCTGATTTATTTTAATGTTATACTTTCCAGATGCATTCATTTTCTGACAAAGATGGCACAATTTTTAAAAATTATTTATTTATTTATTTGGTACAAGGTCTTGCTATGCGATCTCAGACTCCTAGTGGTCCTCCTATCTCAGACTCATCAGCAGTGGGATTACAGACATGCCCCACCATACTCAGCTCTGAAGACCATCATAGCATGTGGTTCTTGGGATCAAACCAGGGTCCTTGCCAAGCAGGTGCTTGAACCACTGAACTATCTACCCAGCCAACATGTCACAGTTGTTGTTTTTTTTCTTTTTTGCGGAACTGGGGATTGAACTCAGGCCCTTGCACTTGCCAGGGAAGCACTTATTCCACTGAGCCATGTGCCTGGCCCCAACATGAATCAGTTTTAAAAACTGATTCAGATAATGCATGCCAGTGTAAAACCAGCTTCAATACCAGTAGGCTAGAAGAGTAGCAAAATAGTTTATCTCCAACTACTTTTTTCTACATCACTGATTCCAAGCACACCGGAAATGCACACCCATGCAGGATCTCAGATGACTCTGTTTTCAGTTTCACCAAGGCATGACTCTCTCCTACCTTAGCTGTAATTTTTTTCTTCATTCATTTGCAATAGACTTATTGAGAACACACAACACTCACCTAATTTCCTGAGCAATAACAATGTAGTTATTCCTCTTATCTCATTTAACACTTCAAGTTCTGGTTCCAGATTCTTTGGCTATTGACAGATCACAAAGACCAGAGACAGGTGACAGGTCACAGGAAAGAGCATCATTGTACTGGTGCTGAGGGAGGCAGAAAGGCAGAGAGAGAAGGGGAGGCCCAGGGAGACCAGTGCGGAGGAGAACCACAGTCACCTCGTACAACATAGTACCGGCAGAAGGGCACAGGAGCTGTGCAGTGCTTCTTCAGAGTTCCCTACTGTGTGTTCAAGATAATTTAATAAATTAAAAATCATCAAATTTAAAAGCATTTCAGATTACAGACCAATATTAGAAGCACAAATATAATACTATTGAGTGATTAGTGATCAATACAAAGGCTAATACACTGCAAAGTACAACAAAATGTTTGCATTTTTTTGCTTCCTCACTACATATAATAATTATATTAGAACAGAGGTTTTATGGTCCATGAATAGCATAAGGGATATGACATGTATTATTTTATAAAACTAATTAAAAATTATTTTAATGAATGAATATCATTTCATTAACATTGATTTTCTCTGTAAGTCAGCATTACTTAGTTGTCCTTAAATATAAATAAATTTCATAGCTACTCTCTTTTCAAAGTTTATATTTTTACCTTGTACACAAGGGTCAACATTATTATTTTTATTCAAATTTATCTCCTATAAAACTTAAAATTTATCATCAGCCAAAAATTAAGAGAAATTTTAAATTGATTTTATCACTTTTTCTTTCTTTTTTCTTTTGTTCTTTTCTTTTCTTTTTTTTTTAATTTGTGTATCTGGTACAGGTCTCAATGCACTGCTTGGATTCATAGTGATCTTCCTGTTTTCAGCCTGCCCAGCGCTGGGATACAGGCTTGCACTCCCACAGCTGGACTTGCTTAAGGCTCTGCGCACCCAGGGAAGGGCCCGCGCAGCGTGCGATGCCAGAGTGCATCACTTTTCTTAATAGAAATTAATTTTTTTCAAGGTAGCACCTTGATCAACTAAAAAGCCTGAATCTCAAGATTCACGGCCATGAAGGCATAGGACAGTGGGTTCACAGGAAAGTGCTGTGGAAGGTCCCCTGGTGCAGAGGCCTAAGACAACCTATCGCGATGGCTTGATCCCTGGGAGCATTCCTGTGGCAGTCGAGACTTGTATAAGCAACATTGGTCTGTGAGACTAAGGTAAATTGGAACCATTCTAAACTGAAGAGGACGCAGATAATGCTGCACTGTTTAAGCCATTATCATTTTAGTGTATTTTAACAATTTTTACATGAGGTCGATATTTTTCAAACGAATGAGGAATACAAGCATCTTTATGTACAGCTTAGTCCCAATGTGCAGAGTATACGAGGTATCTGTCTGTAATTTGTAAACAAAACTATAAGCAATAAGGGAAAATTAAAGGTAGTGTAAGAGGGAAAAGAAAAGTAAAAATGTGTGACAAAAGTAAAGGATGTGATATATATATTTCAAGATGAATATAATTATTATATATTACAAAAATATACCAACAATCAAAAACAGAAATGTAATATAATGCGTAGATTACATATAGGCACACTCAACCTGTGTATATTTATGTAAACAAATATGTTGTAAATTCCCTCAACTTTCCAAACTAAAAAACTTTAGTGTTAGTATAAACATTTTAAAAGTACAGAGTATAGAGAATATGCAGGCATCCATCACCTGTATTTACGTCAATAATACATCAAAGTATAAGCTCCACATATTATTTTTGCTGCGGTATTTAAGGCCAGTTACAAGCTGTGTCTTTTCTTTTAGAATACTTCATAAACATCTCAAAAAATAAAAATATTTTCTCAAGCAACCGTGATAACAACACTTGATCTAGAAATGTGAAAGATGATTATATATCACTATTATTTCTCTGTTTATATATAAACTTACTCAACTGTTGCCAAAATTTATTTTCCTGTAATAAAAAGCACCATTCATCTTGACGAGTTTGGTGAAGGCAAAAATTGGGGTCAAAGAGGAAAACTGATGCAAAATAATACAAAAACAGTGTTGGGGAGAATAGTGCGAGCAGGACTGGGAAAAGAAGCCAAGGAGGGTGGATGCCCTGGTTGAGATGTTGTAAACAGAAGAGGAAAGCAGAACTAATTACACAGAAGAGTTCCCATTGCCATGGAAACCAAGAGAGTACTTAAGCAGAGACAACACTAAGAATGCAGACAGACAGCACATGATCCTGATCTGTAAGGACAGGGAAGCCCTTTAGGATGCCAGCTGGACATTTAAGATCCGTAACCTGGGAAGGCCCGATGGCCAGCTTTATTGATAAACTCTTTGTCTTCTTTTCCAGTTTCTGACCTAATGTGGAAATTATGTCACTGTTTCACTTGCATTCAATGATCTCAACAAAGGTGATGGCCTCTTGTATAAGGAAGCCTGGCACGGTGGTGCATGCCTGTACAATCCCAGCACTTGGGAGGCTGAGGCAGGAGGATTGTTGTGAGTTTGAGACCAGCCTGGGCTACAAAGTGAGTTTGAGGCCGGCCTGAACTGCACAATGAGACCCTGTCTCAAAAAAGACAAAAAAAAAAAAAAAAAAAAGACAAAGTGTACCTCATGTTCAGCTCTGTTCCTAACCATCGGACTACAACTGCGGTGCTCCAGATTCTGTAAATACTTATTTAATTGAAATAATTTTTACAGTAAATTCGTATTTAGGTAATTTTTAAATAACTGAATTGGACTTTAAGCCTTCATGAATTAATATGTTACTATAAGTGTTGTAATATCACATAGTTCATCAATGTTTACAAAATAAAAACCACTCTAATACAAAATTAATTTTTATCTTATTTTTAAAAGTCTTTGAAGAGTCAATCTTTCTTGCCTAAGTACCCAACACAGCAAAAAATCACTTTGTATTTCAATATTTGATGTTACTATATTATCTTTAAAATATTACATTTAATTCCTATTATCTAACTTTTAGAGCAGAAAACAGCTTACAAAATCAAACGTTTTTTAGATTTGTCATGTTTTATTTGGAGTTCTACAAAAAAATGGTAAACTTGTGAATGAAATCAATGTAGTGAGTTCACCATCTCCATTGTATTTAAGTGCCTACATATAATACACTTAATATGCTTGTTGCTTTTATTATAACTTCTTTTAAAAGATAGTCTGTTATCACTGGAATCATAAATATTTCAAGTAACAAATTGAGAAAAATGGATAATGATTGAAAAATCAAAAAATATAAAGAAAAAAAATTGTCACTATTGAAAAAAATATACTTATGATTGCAGAAAATTGGAAAGGTCAAAATATATATTTAAATGAATAAGTATGTTTAGAAATTACATATATAGAGACATAATGCAACACAAAATAAATTTAAAATAAAAATGTTTGGACCTGGAAGAGAGCTCAGTGGAATAAGTGCTTGCCTGACAAGAATAAGTTCCTGAATTCGATCCCCGGTGCCATTAAAAAATAAATAAAAATAAATAAATAAATAAAAATATTTACACATTGTTTCTCTAGCTAGGAAATCGAAAGAGCAAATAAAATCTGAAAGGTACAAAGGATATTGTAAAAAGGAAAGAATGCTGGACTGTGTTGGATTGTGGTGTCGAGTTCAAGCACCTAAGGTAGTTGAATGTCAATGGAGTGCCCACTTTTGACAGGTGTAGACAAAGGAAGGGTTGTAGAAAGAAAAAATCAGGATGTGTGTGTATAGACAGTACAGTTGGGATAGATAACGCTGTGCTTCTACATAATTCTATGAGAGGCAAGATCTGC
>PVKA01014049.1:0-53432 GCA_004027165.1 Ctenomys sociabilis | reverse complement strand
GGGTGAGTGCTCTCACCTTAAAGGCACAGCCGCACCTTAAAGACGGCGCTGGCTTCCGCCTTCCACCCCCACCTGGGGGTGGATGGTCTCCGTAGCAAACAGCTTCTCGTTTGGCTAAGGCTAGGACTTGGGCGTTGCTTCCGTGTACCTGGACCTATCGGCTGTGCCCACGTGGCACTCCGGGGTTGGACGCCCACTGGTTCAAAGCCACGAGCGGGTTTCCCCTATGGGAGACTAAGATGGGAGACTAGAAGGAGGAAGCAAGAAAGCTAGCTAGCAGGGGAAGGAGATTGTATAGGGGTCCTGAATAAACCGTGGAAAGAAGAGCTGGTTGTCGCGTCTTCCTTGCCGGCCGAGGTTGCGCGCGACAAACAAGGAACCACAAAGGAATAGAAATGGAGGGGGGGTAGAGACAGGGACACAGAGAGAGAGAGAGAGAGAGAGAGACAGACAGACAGACAGACAGACAGACAGAAGAATCTCATACTACCAAACCTCCAGCAGCACTGTCCATGGAGGGTCTAGTATTTTACTGTCAATATTTGTTGGGTACCCATAATACAAATAGCTGTGAATAATGATGTCTGTGTTCATTACTTTCCTTATGGGCTTTACATGAAAGTTATCCTTTTGGAGGTCATGCCTACCACCTGCAAGTATTGGGGTGCTAAGGATGTAGTTCACTGGTAGAGCACTTGCCTCTCATATGTGAGGCCCTGGTTCAGTCTTTCACCACTGAAAAGCATTTTCATAAAAGCATGACTTGTATTCATTTTAAAATGTGAAAACCTTTTATATAACATTGTACAAAATTAGGAATGAGGTTATAATCAGGCGCAGGGTAGGATTATTTCCAGTTAATGGGCAGGTGTGTAGATTCTACCAGGATTTTGGGTAGGTAAAGAATTCTCCTAAATATTAGTGCTTCTCTGTCATTCTTAAGATTTTTCTATCTATCTATCTATCTATCTATCTATCTATCTATCTATCTATATTTTTTGGAGTTGGAAATTAGGAGGAGGGTGCTACAGGTGGAGATGATGAAGAAAAAATGAAAAAGTAAAAACAACATAAATATTTTAGCTTTATTTATTTCATCTACACCTCAAACTTGTTAGGAGAATATGACTTTTTCCTATAAATGATTGGTAGGATTCTTTGACTAATTAAGAGAAAAGAGGCACAGGAAATACTCTTTGTATGCTACAGATATTTAACATTTTTGTTTAGTTACTAATATCTCATCTATCCTTCAGCTTCATAGTCCCCTTCGTTCTTCAGCAGGGTCTGGAAGGCACCAGTAAAGTTCTTTATAGTTGAGACTTCACATAGATGGGAATTCTGAGAGGAAAAAGCCATCAATTAACTGCTTATACCTTTCCATCCCAAAATCTGTTGGGTTTTTTTAAACACAGAATGACTTATATGAGTTTCATAGTATTTAGCAGAGTAGAGGAAAGCAGGAGGTACCACATACTGAGAGAAATAAAAAAAACTGAAGGAAGTATAATTATTAGTGAAAGACTTCTGAGAAGTTTCCTGGGAAGCTTTTCAGGGCCCAGTGGAGGGATTATTCTACTAGTTCACTCAAAGTTCTTGCAATAGGAATGTCAAAATAGGTCAGCTGATTAAAGTTCCTGCTTAGGCAGACACAGGGACTAGGGTCTGATCCTGCGTGTGCTGTCCTGGCCCTACCCCCAGGGTGAGCTGAGAAGACAATTGAGACTGGGCATAGTGGCACATGCCTGTAATCCCAGTGCTTGGGAAGCTGAAACAGGAGGATCATTATGAATCCAATCTGTGTAGTGAGACCATATAGACCCTGTACTTAATATATTAAAAAAAATACAAAATGTTCTTGCAACAGTCTTCATTATCTGGTTCTCTAACTTCTCTTTAAGAGTAGCTAGTCAATCTTATACTTTAATTCTACTTAACATTATACTGAGAAAAATACAAAGCATGTGTTTATTTACCTAGATTCTTTGTACCAGGGGTGAAACCACAAGGGAGGCTTGAGTGGTGTCAGAAGGCTGTGGATCAGTCTGCAAAGCCAGGCTTCACAGTCACTTCTGTTTTTTAAAGAAAGAACAAGCCACAACCAGATAGCAGAGCTGCATTGTATTATGGAGTTAATTGAGATCATGTACTGTGCTTGGCACGGTGATGGGTACAATAACTCTCTTGATTACTTTTCTCATTACTGGGACCAAACACCTGATGCCAAAAATTGAGGAAGGAAAGGCTTATTTAGCTCCCAGTTTGTGGAGATTTCAGTCCATACTCAGCTGGCTTCAAGGCAGACTGGCACATGGTGGAGGGCAGCAGATCATGGTGGCAGAAGAGCAAAAAGGAGGAGTAGCAGGAACAATGACGACAGAGAGCAAGACCATCTCCTTTGTGCTGCATTCGGGCTATCCGCCCCAGGCCACATGTAGCCCTCACATCCATAATCCTAGCAGCAGCCACACCCACAATTCCAGCACTGGATCATGAATTAATCACAACCTCTAGAGGTCAGCTCCGTGACTACACGAGGCTTTGGGGGACAACTAGACACAAACCTTAACAATGACATAGAAAGTGTGGTTGGTGACCCAACACTTTATAGTCTAACTGGGAGGAATCAAGGTTGAGAAGGTAATTACAACTCAGTATTAATTTTAGCAAAATGTAAAATGACCAGATCATGGATAAACCACTGAAGAGTTCAGAAAAATAGTTCAGTAATACCAGAAAGGGCCAAAGAGTGTTTTAGAAGGTAGGGTTTGAGATGGACCAGTGAGTAAATGGGGCATAAACAAATATGAGGGTGGGATACTGATATCTACAGCGGTTCTGACTCTCAAAAAATCCGAGAGGAAAGTTCTAATATCTTCATTTTGTAATAAGGAAACAGAGCCTAAGAAAAAATATATATGGGATCTCAGTTCCCTGACAATTCATAGTAAAGCTGTGGGGTGGATTTGAAACCTAGGCCTTTGATTTCCAAATCCATCTTCTTGCTTGCCATATGGTATCCTATACAAAGAAATGGTTTTGGAGCAAGAAAGTAAACATTTTACCCAAGATGGAAACCAGATCACTTTGCATGTGGGAGGAAAGGCATAGAAGGTTTGGAAAGGCGCTCAAGGCAAGAGAGGAGAATAATGGAGACACAGAGGGGATTCCAGGCAGGGTGGAATCTGCAAAGACATACTTATAAGCAAAATAAACCAGACCCACATGTGCAAATATTGTATAGTCTCCCTAGTATAACTTAAAAGAAGAATTGCAAATAGAAATGTATAACGCAATTCAAAGGAAAGTGAGAACTTGAGGACTGGACAATGAGGAGAGGGCAAGAAGAAATGGTGAGAAACATGACAGAGGCAAGACCATTCACTTATACACACTAGATGGGTAAGACAATGATCCTGAGAAACATCAGGAGATTTTTGAAACTAGCAGTTAAGTGATAGGATTCTCACTCTGACTAACTATGCATGCTGATACCTGTGAACCAAGCAACTGCACTGAATTTAACAAAGTGTAATAGAAGGGCCACACTCCAAATGCCTGCCATTCTGGTCTTCTAGTTATGTACTTCTTGTCATGACATACCAGCTATTACTATACTGCCCTTTTTTAAAGGATAGAAAATGAAAAATAAGACAAAAAAAGTCACAAGACAGTCATACTGTAATGCTACTATGCTGTATAAGGAAGGATTTCTAAATATATATGTAAATATATGTAAGTGTTCATTCCTATTTTTTTTTAAAAATTTTTCTTCATATTCTGTATGGACTTAGAGTTTAGTATCTCAATACTTGATGGAAAATACATGTTCCATGTTTTGGATACTACTCAGATGGAGGAACTAAGGAAGGAATGATTTTATAAACATGGCTGAAAGGATTATTTAACTTAGAGGTTTTTCAACTTGATTACTTTTAATCCAGACATGTATCTTAAAATCAATAATGACTATAGTTTCTCTTTATTCAGTTTTTTTTTAGTCACAGATTTTCTTTCTTTCCTTGTAAATTGTTTTTATTCTTATGGTTTATGTTTTGTTTTGTTACATTGTGCTCATCCTGCATACTGCATTGATGAGGTGGTGTGAGATGACCCAGGGCTCCCATCTGTTTAATTTTGCTGATTTTCTCCCTTTGCACATGACATCCCTTTGCTGCAGGAGCAGCAGCAGAGGATGAACACTGCTGAGAGTAGTTTCCATCACACCTCTAGTGCCACCTCTGGGGCCTCCTGGGTAATTTTCTTATTCTCCTTTTGCCACTTGGGAACACAGCCATGTTGTTTGCAATTGAAATACAGTTTTTAAATGTGCCTCCTACTGTGCTTTTATAGAAGGAGTGCCTCTTCTCTTGGAAAATAAAACACCATTGATTGAACCAAGGGCCCTTCCAAAAAGGCTTTAATTACTGCATTAATTGCAAAATTCAGGACAAATCAGGGTCCAGTAGCAACAAGCTGTTAAGCAGGTGCCTAGGCTGATGTAAAGACAATGGTAGAGCCTTTAGATGTGAGCAGCTGGGCTTGAGAGGCAGCAGGCTTGGAGGACACACCCCTTCTGGAGGCTGGGAGCTTTGCATTAAAAAAGAAATCTCTTTACCTTTTTGTGTTTGCTGGCAAAACCTTAAGGAATACTTCTTTAAAACCTCTCCATTCCCTACCCTGACATAGATTAGAGGAGACATAGATTGGAGGTGGCCTAAGCATTGTAGATGAGGGACTTCTCTGGAAATAGGTGGCTGAGAATAAATGAATGCTTTTGGTGTAGTCTTTCAATAGGGCTAATCTTTGAAATGCAGACTGTACTAGGAAGAAGGCAGAGAGAGAGAGAGAGAGAGAGAGAGAGAGAGAGAGAGAGAGAGAGAGAGAGAGAGAGAATAATGAATAAGCAAGCAAGCGAGTGGGAGGGAGGGACAAGGTTTTCCTTCTCTGGTGAACACTTCCTGCATGTTTTCTTCTCACTCATTGCTGGCTGGCTATTAAACTACTCCAATGTTAGTAATGGGTTGTGGACAACTAGAAGATGCTGTAAGTCAGTTTTTAGAAATGGTCTCTTTTCAGGAAAAATAAGTACTGAGGTGGCTAGAAGGAGTGAGTTCTATGTCTTATTGTTTCTTTTAGGATGCTGTCTTCCACCTCACATCCTTTCAATAGGATATTACCATGTGTGTTGTATTGGGCAGATGCTAAAATGAAGCTTATTGGTCATACATGTTTTCCTGGATTATAGTATTTTAGAATTGATCATATTCCAAACAGTACCTGAAACTTTAGGTTTAGCAACTTATTTAGTTCTCACAACAATCTTTGTGAGGTAGGGGCTTATAGGACCCTAATTGGAAAATGAGAGACGCTGAGTCTGAATAAATTCATGGTTGAAAGAACACGATGTTTGGCTCCAATGTCCAGATAATATAACTGAGTCCTTAGAAGACAGATACTCATCACATTTCATATCACCTTGTATATTTACTGAAAATGACGTTTGTTCCTATCCCTCTCAATGAGAATCTGTCTGTCTTTCTATCTCATGTTACTCTATCCTATCTAACCATTACCTATCCATCCATCTACCTACCCAACAAATGTTGATTTAATAATGTTCTAGGTACAAGATTAGGGATTAGGATATGAGAAAAGATGTCCTATGTATATATGAGAATTTTCCCAGTTTAGTGTAAAAGGCAAATGAATAGATAGCAGAGCATTTAGCCCAGATGTGGGAGGACTCATTCATCAATTCATTATTTTAACAAAAGATAGTGAAACTAGCTTATGCTGGACCCACAGACAACTAATCAGTGCCTCCTATCTTTCCATCCTTGTAGTCTGGTTAGGGGAGATGGACAAATAAGAAACGTGTTGGATTTCAGTGTGACAACTGTCATGATCATGTGCAAGCATCAGTAATGGTTCAGCATTTATAAAGGCAAGGTAGGTTTTAAAGACACATCCCAGGAGAGGTAATAGGCCATTTAGGGAACTTCATAAGGGTTTAGCATGGCTGGGGAATGCAGTATAAGCAGATCAGAGATATGTGGTGATGGTTGGAAAGGTTATCAGAAACAGTAGGGAGGGACATCACTACCTATCATTTTAGGGACTCTGGAGACTCTGAAGACATTGAAGAATGATAGCATGAAGGGTTCTGCTTCCTTTAAACTCTCAGGTTACTTTAATTGAAAAGTAGAAAAATATGATTGAAAAGTATCTTAAAATTAAACAGTGATATATTTGCAGAATTCAGACTATTGGCAATCACTGCTCTAATAATTTCAAACCAGTAGCTATTTTCTTATTGGAGGGAGGCTGTAAAAGTGACATGGGTCTCTGTGGCTAGCCCTATGATGATAGTTTAGCAATAGAGGTATTTTTAGAAAGGAAAGGATAGAGTTAAAATTGATGTATGTTAAATTAATTTTTTATTTTTCTATTGGGGCAAGATTACATTTCAAATTTATATTATAGAACAGTGAATCTTAGAGGAAATGTGAGTGCATATTTGAAATTTTCTATATGTAAGCAGTAAGAAATTTCAGAGCTACCAGATTTTATTATTTTCAGAATTAATAACGAAGAGATATTGGACAATAGATTGTGGAATCTCTTATTCTTGGATCATTGCTTTAGATAGATCCCAAGTTGCCAGTAACCAAAATTTATTTCAATTTCATGTCTGCATAGTGGCTGAAATGAAGTGAGTTAATAGATCCAATTTTGCTTTTTGTAAATGAATGTCCCAGGCACAGAAATCTCTAAAGCTAACTGACCTTCCTGATGTCTCTCCAGACATTTTTCCATTATAGATAGTCCAAGAGAGCCACTTTGTCTCAGACCTTCCAATAGCAGTGCCAGAATGGACAGTGTACGAGACCTATTTAGATGTGTGAATCTAACTTAAGTATAGTGTGAAATTCAGTGGATCAGAAAGTACTGTATCTCCAACAAAAAACAGCTGATTGAAAAATTTTAAACTAGATATTTAGAACTGCCTGAATACTGGAGGAAGGTTTGAGGAGAAGTAGAGGCTTGGCTTTCTGGCATGTATCTGTGAGGTCTTTTCTGTCTTTTGTGCTCCATATGAGTAGTAGGTATAGACATAGAGTATTGTGAAAAATATCTCCGTAACACAACTTTATATACCAAGTTCCTGGCATAATATGTAGCACGCCATAGGAGTGTAGTAATAGTTGAAGTGAATAATGCTTTAGCATTGGACAGTTTAGCTGTGCTTTATAGAACACATCTTCTACATGGTTAAGGAGTACAAAATGTGCTTTATAGAAAGGAAAATTTTAGGTATCACACAGCTACAGACATACCGAAATTCAAGACTCAGACATTTATATACATTTAATCTAAATCTTTTTTCTACCACCCTTTCCAGACAAATTTCCAACCAGATCTCTGCATCACAAAATGTTTTCAAAGGTTTGAGAAACTTCTTTGTTTTCTTTCTTTCTTTCTTTCTTTCTTTCTTTCTTTCTTTCTTTCTTTCTTTCTTTCTTTCTTTCTTTCTTTCTTTCTTAATAAGAACTTAGTACAAAGCAACCCATGTAGCACTGGGAGCTTTCTCACTATGCTTACCACTCTTGTGATCTGCTTCCTTTTGTTTTCTTGCAGTTTCTGTCTACTCCTAAGCTATAGTCCTATCTTATTTTTTTTTTTACACTGTCCCGATCAGATTTTATCTCTTCAGTCAAACAAAATTACTAATGAATCTTATTACCCTTCTCTCATTTTAAAATAAATATCCCATTCCACTGCATTGTGTATTAGGAAGACCTCAAAAGTAGTGACCAGGAAATGTGATTATTGATTAGAAAGGAACTATTGAACATGCTTACAACTGTCATTGTTTTTCTATTTTTCTTTTTGTAGAAAATGTATCCTTAGGCAGGGAAAGGCAGAGGAAGAGACCTAGAGTGGTTTTCTACATTACTTGCCAAGGTTTATGATAGGCCAATAACTATATAGATAGATGATTTGCAAGTATCTTCTCTTTGTCTGTGGTTCTCTTTCTACTTTCTTAATGGTATCCTTTGAAATACAGTGTTCTTTATTTCAGTGAAACTATTCCACCAAGCTTGGCCCAGGTTGTGTTGTATCAGTTTCTCCCTCGTCCTGGTAGTGCCTGCTGGTAATCTTCAACCAGTGTGATGTGGTAAGTTCACAAAGCCCAGGAAGCCTAGGATCTTTAACTTCTGTATTTCATCTTGAGCTTTAAAAGGTGTTTTCTACTACAACACTTTCCTTTGACTTTTCTATGTGACTTTCTAGAGATAAGATGTGGAGTGCAGCTCACTAACCCATTTTTCAGTGAGAAAACATGATAAGCCACTCAAAAAAATTACTTTTCTTTATGCTTAAAGTATTTTTATCTGCATGCATCCTATTGTCAAAATCACATGGGTAAAGCAGACTTCTGTCTGTCTCTCAGTTTCACTAGGAAGAGGAGAATTTTTATAAGCATATTTATGTTAGCATCTATTTATCAGAAGGGTAGTTTCTAAAGGATGCACATGCATTTGAAGGCTCTATTCTTAAATTTATTCATATTAATTTGTTTGCTAACTTTCTTCCTGAAGGACAGCAGAAGTCAAACCCTTGTCTTAATTGGAAATTAGGACAATATTGTCACTTGGAAATGACTGTATTTTGATGACTTAATAAAAAAGTTTTGTGCATGGAAGGAACAAAGGAATGCTCTTGTGGAAGAGAGCTAAGCATTTCATGAATGGAGGGGTTTTAGGCTATTATTAATTTTACAAAAGTGAAAAACATGGTTACTAGGACAGAATGATACATATGAGAAGATGGCCTCCTCATTTGTGGACCACATAATAGCAGAAAATTGCACTTTTCTCAAGGCATATGATGAGTCCCTTGCAATTTGTCAGAAACAAACAGACGAACAAGCAGACAAACATCAGTATAGAGATGGAAGATAGAGAAAAAAGACTGAGATTGTCAGTGTTGCATACAACAATGTATTGAATGTCCCTGTTATAAGAAATCTTACTGTAATTACATTTCCTATTTATTACAGTTGCTCATCTTAATTTCTTTTTGGTTGTTAGTTTGAACATTGTTTCCCATCAGGATATTTCCCTTTCCCATTAAATTCTGGTAGAACTCACCAGAATTGGGTAGTGTTGTGCTGCTCATGATTCCTACCTCAGCAATCCCATAATTTTGGGAACAGCTTTTCTTTATTTTTCCTTTTTCCACCATAACAGAGTACCAGATACTGGCTTAGTAAGCCATTAGATGTAATATTCCAAGAATTGGGAAGATCTTGTATCGATGTGCATTATTTATCTCATTTTAAAAAATGACATGCATTCAATAAAGATGGAACGCAGATAGTTTCCCTGAGGCTGTGAGATTCAGGCAGTGGACAAATGATTTATGTGAAGTAACAGTCGGGGCTGGTTTGAGCATTAGGATTGTTATTGAGGTTGTGTTCAAGAGCCGTACTTGCTAGCTCATGTTTTGGGGCCCATGTATGAGCTGTGGAGGGATTATCATGAAAATATGACTTGTAGCACTGGAGATTTGTGCCTTCAGAGAAAATGATGATTTGATGTTCAGTAATTTGTAAAAATACTGATTATTTGTGGTCAAATAATTTAAATGTTTTCTTTAAGTTAGGCTTATGGGACAAAAGGGCAATAATTAAACAAATACCAACAAGGAAAAATTATTTAACTATTACAATGACTCATTTATGTGGCCTCCTTGGGTAATGTGGTACCCTGGATTGATTTTCCCGAAAGCAGAAACATATCTTATTATGTGACTAAGGACTTTAACTTTGTCAGTATTTAAAGAAAATATTCCCAAGATATATAATTCATTCCACTGTGTCAGTAAATATGGTTCTCAATTTAGAGGACTTGAGTCAGATCTTTTAAAAATTCCAGATTTTAAACAAGTATTGCAAGATCTTGGAAAATAATATTAACATATTAGGCTGCAGTGTTTTATTTACAGGTCAGGAGGGTTTCTTCTGTTTTCAACACTCTCTAAGTACAAGACTCACGTTGGGCATAAGAAACCCTGAGGATGGTTGTTAAGCAGGCAGACACTCAGGTGTCATACTTGTGGGTTATAGTGGGTTTTAGTGAGTCAGGAGAATATCTAAGATAAATAAGCCCCCTTGGCCATTCCAAATACCTCATTTTGAGGAGCCTTGGTTCCCTTTCCAATCATGGTGTAATAGATGCTGTTTCCTTTGTTCAGAATGGGGTTCTAGAAAAGATCAGGGCTGCCTTCCCTAACGGCGTAGGCTGTGTGGGTTCAGACTCCAGGGTCTGCGCTGGGATCCTCTCTACTTGGCATCCCTCTTGCTGCATTACCTGCCACTTTCTTAGTTTGAGCTGCTGAAGGACACCAGACCATCAAGCTTATTAGATCAGGTACTGTAGCTGTGCGCATAGATAAATAAGTCACTGAGATCCAATTTTGCCTAAAGTGGGGTGAGGGAAGGAGCTCCCATTTGCTCCTGTAGTCTAAGTGCACACATTTATCAGTGGCCACCATAGCCCCAGTTTGGAGACGATTTTACTTTTTGTTATGTTCCTTGTTGTCTTTATAACATTTTCTGAAACTCACCACTAGGATATGTGGCATGCAACGAGCAGCTTAACTTTCCCTGAGAAATGTATAGTCAGAGATGACTGTGACTTTAGCACATTTTAAAAATGTACCATAAATTGCATCTTTAAAATTACAACTCAGTTATTTTTAGTGAAATCCATACATTTACAGAGTTGTGTGGAACTATAACCATGATCTAATTGTAAATCGTTCTGTAACCTCCTCAAAGAAACTCTGTGCCTGATTGTCAGAACTTTCTTTCTCTAAGACTTACTCAATAAATGATCTACTTCATGTCACTGCAGCTTTCCCTTCTCTACTCATTTAATATAAATGCATTCCTGGGGTATGTGGTCTTGTGTATAATTTCTTCCACTTAGCACAATGTTTTTTGTGGGACATTTAGACTGAATTGTGTATAAGGTTGCTAAGGAATATTTTATAGTGTGTATGTATACCATCTTTAGTTGCTAATTAATGGCTGTTTACATTGTTTCTACTTTTTTGCTATTATGGTCAATATATGCAAATTTTATTGTGGAAATATAGTTTAATTTCACATTAATGTTTACTATGGAATAGAATTACTAGGGAATAGTTGAATCTGTTTTTACTTGTGACAGTTCTAAATGTCATACACCCTGTAATACACAAGAGTGTCAGGTTTATATTCCTTGCCAAGGCTTATCATAGGCCAATAACTATATAGGTGATTTGCAAGTATCTTTTCTGAGTCTGGGCTTCTCTTTCTACTTTCTTAATGGTATCCTTTCAAATACAGTATTTATTTTAATAAAACAAATTTATTTGTTTTTCTTATTAATGTACTTTGGGGTTCTATGTAAATAATTGTTAAACCAATACTCATATTTTCTTGCATCTAGTCTGTGCTATCAGCTAATGAAAGGGAATTAGGTGTTGAACTTACTTTTCTCTACTGAGAAGTAGGTCATACCTTTCCCACTCCTTTTTCAGAAACCCGAGTTGTAGGATCCTCAGCTGAGGGCTTCTACAAGTGGAAGGAGAATTTTGCCTTTTGAAGGTTTTAAGGTCAGATGTCAGGATAGCAGTTCACCCTCAGCTACATCCCTATTAAAAAGTCACTACCATCATGTTTTGTCATAGGAATATGCTGGTCACGGTCTGCACACAGAGACCAGGCTTTACTGAGGGCTGGCAGACTTGATACCACTTCCTTATAACTCTTCTGAGTCTTCATTTTTTGTCTAAATCCCTCTCTTTTAGTTCTAGATTTTTTCCCCTAAGTGGACTTGCTGAACTGTGATCAGATTTTTGCTTTAGAAATGCCTGGTTTCTACTTTCACCTTTTGTTCTTTTGAGCCTAGATTTCTCTTGTTCTTAAATAAATACTTGGAATCATCATGCACCATAGCTACACTAGGTAAAATGTATTATTCCTAAAAGTCATAGTAAAACCTTACAATTGAAAGAGTGAACTACTGTTGACTGTATATGTTCACAAATTTGATTGCATTTGATCCTTCCATCTCTATGAGGAATTATTCCTCTTTTGTGGAGTGGAGAATGCCTTGTCTCAAGTCATTTACTTCCAAATATGTAGGTCTTTTGACACCAAATGTGGTATTTTTTTCTAGAGTATCATGCTTCTCCAAAGAAATAAAACTGAATTTTTGTAATTTTAAGAAAATGAAATATGCCATGTTATATTAGATCTGTGGCTAATGAATACAGTCACTTGTATTTTGAATGAAACCCATTAACAGTGACATATTCACTTTCTTAGGCTTATTTCCCTCTCAGGTCTCCAATTCAGTTTGTAGTGTTTCTAGTGGAAGAAATTTTAGGTTTCATACTGTAGTGGCTAAAGTTTATGGTGAGAATGTAGGGAGTGCGGAGCCCCTGAACTTACAAAAATACTATTTCCACTAAGTATGTCCTGAATTCAAAGCTGGCTGGAAGTGTGTTGAGCTGTTTGAGGTAACCCCTTCTGGGCTGGGGAGATGGCTCAGTGGAATAAACACTTTCCTGGCAAGTGCAAGGGCATGAATTCAATCCCAGGTTCTGCCAAAAAATAAAATGAAGAAAATAAATGATGTTAATATCAGATTATAATCTGGAAATTTTGACTACATGCACAAAAAAGAGGTCTTTCTGTCAGGGACCGAAAGATCATTGCATGGTGTTTGCTTCCTTATTTGGTTACTTATGTATTAGCCCATTTAGTGACCATTACCTGATAGCAGTTCCTAAAATGTGAACCACTTAGCCTTATTAGCTTGCTAGAAATGCAAATTTGGATCTCAAGCAGATCTACCTGGGCTAGCACATCTCTTTTCCACAGTAATTGAAGAGTTAATGTCTTTGTGCAGTGAGAATGTTGTGTTCTAGCATGTTTTAAGTAAACATTTCCTGCCCCCTATGATTTGAATGTATTTCCTAGACATTTACTTATTGGAAACTTAATCTCTAACTTTGCACATTGATCTTGTTTGGAGGAAGACCTTTTGGTAGGTGATTAAAGTTAAATGAAAGCATTACAGTAGGAACTGTGATGAGATTGTATCTTTATAAGAAGAGGAAAAGACACCTGAGTTGCCCTCTCCTACCCTGTCACAGCTGATGCACTGCATCATGCCATGCTACATAAGAAAGTCCGCGCCAGATGTTGTTGTTGCCTTTGGGGTTCCCCAGCTCCAGAATAGTGGGAAATAAATTTATTTCCCTTATTAATTACCAAGTCTCAGATATTCTATTGTAGTAATACAGAATAGTAAGATATTGTCTAAATTTCTGTATAACTCAACAAAAACCAGATTTATCTGTAGAGAGGGCTGGAGGAAGGAAGGATGGGGACATATATGTATGTACGGATACCAACATACATGTTGACAGGTTCTACAGCTGTTATCTGTAGCCCTTCTCCTGTATGACTATTGTCAGCCTAGAAACCCAAAATATGGATCAGAGCAAAATAAATTATAGATACTATGAAATGAGGAGATCTATTTTCAGATGGATAGGGAAACAAGAGAGGAAAGAGAAAGGGGAGGAAAGGGAATGAAATTTGTCTTCACAATGAGGGCAAAAAATAAAGCGGGAAATAGGGCTTTTAAAAATGGGCCAGGGACCAAGAGTTAGTTGGTAGGAGCAGGGGGAAAAGGAGGGGCAGAGAAGGAGAAAAGGGTTAAGGTGTGTTAGTTATCTAAACCAAGTCCCCACTATAAATAGGATTATTGACTGCAAACCTGTACTAATAGAAAGGGAAATGCAGTGAGTGTACCCTATGCTTTCAACAAGTCCATGATGAGTTTATTGAGGGTTTCGGAGTGCTGAGAAACAGACCATTTGTCTGACTCGGTGTAGCAGTGTACAAATTCACCGTTGTCTCAGTGTCACGCAGAACTCCTGGTTGAGCACTGTTCCAGTCTGGGAATGCGTTTCACTTTTATTTGGCAGGCAGGCCTAGCACATCTCTTCCATTCATCTTTCTCTGGTTTCATGTACTTAGATTGCTTACTTCAGAAGAAAATTTGTATCCAAATATCCTCTACCACAAATGTGTTAGCATTTTGATTAATGCTTGTTTCCATCTTTTATTTAGCCACACACTCATTTTTGTAAGTCCATCTGATTCTTTGCCTGGCTTTCTGCCAATGATAAATTTAAACATAGTACATTAAAAAACCCTTTTGAACTTGTTGTGCATTTATTTATATATTTAGCAACCTTTCAGGTCTTCAGAGTATTTTACGACTTTCATGTGACCCTTCTAGCTCTCAGGGCAGCATTTAACAGTGCTTTGTTTTTGCCTACTATAAAGGATGCCACCGTCAAATTGGCAAAAGAAAGGCTATGTAGTTGTTATGCATGCTTATTATTTGCCTCTCCTCACCTTCCCCTGGAACAATTTAGTAATTCACAGTTCACAGTGGCACTTAGAATGTCTTTGGTATGTCCTGTGTGAAGGGCGAGATGAACTTTACATTTCTTTCCTTCACTCGAGCACCATATGGCTACTGAATTAAGAGTTTGCTTACTCATATTTGGACTGTCTTTACTATGTCTTGATGTAGTTTTCTACTATTTACCTATTTGTTTACATCTTGTTTTTCTGTTCATGCTTTTCTACTCTTTTGTGACTGATCTTTGAGAACTAGGTTGAGTTTTTTTTAATGATATTTACTTTGAACAGAGGAAAGAGTTTTATTTATCACTTAGCTTCATAAACTATATATTCACATGGTTATTTTACAATTTCCTCAGGAATACTGATTTAGAAGTATTAATGCCTTCAACTTATTTTCTGTTATTTATCTAGTGGTACCTGTGAGGTTTTTAAATTTAATTTGTTTTGATAGGGAATAAAAGGATAAAATTGTGCTCAGTGTTAACATTTATGTTCCTCGGTTCCCCAACTAAAAATTGGATTTTTCTTTTAAAATTTTGTATCAACACCTCACAATGTTCCCAGTGCCTTCTGCCTTCGCACTTGCTCTTTCTTCTGCCTGGAGCCCCCACCACAGGTGTGTAGGCGCCTGCTTCCTTCCCTTCCTTCAGGCCTCTTCTCAGGTGCCATTGTTTCAGTCAAGCTCACTATCACTGCTGCTTTGAAATGTTTTTAGATGAGTTTCTGAAAGTCATCTGAACATCAGACCACAATACTTCCTGTTCTCTTCTACTTCACTTTTATTTTTTGTGTTCTTTAACATAAGACATGCAGTGTTATTTTAGTTTTTCCTTTTGTTTGTTCTCCCTTTAATAGTACGTAAACTCCTGGAGGGCAAAGGACTTTATCCATTTGGTCACCACTTTATGTTTACTGTGAAGAGCACTGTGACAATTAAAAAAAATTACTTAGTATAGGGTCTACAAGGTCTCCTTACACAGATCGGACTCATAGTGATTCTGTTTTCAGCCTCCCAAGCACTGGGATTATAGGGCACACCACCATGCCCAGTCTTAATTGTGATCTCAGCACCCACCTGGGTGGGGCCAGCATGTTATCAAAGCCCGGTCCCTGTGTCTGCCTATACAGATGCTTTAATCTGCTGAACTATCTGGCTGGCCCTTGTGACAAATTTTAAGCGCTCAATAAATTTTTTTAATTAACTAATTTGTTTGGTATAGATTCTCACTATGCAGCTCAGACTCATAGTGCTCCACCCATCTCACCCTCCCCAGTATCTGGATTATTGGTCTGTGCCACTAAGCCTGGTTTCAGTGGGAGCTTTGCACAGCACACTGTACCGGGGATTGAACCTGGGTCTTTGCATGTTCCAGGCAGGTGCTTAGTCCATCAAACTATCTCCCTAGCGCTCAATAAATTTTCAGTTGAATGACTACGTATTGCAATCTCAGTAGATGCAGATAATGCATCCTATAAAATTCAAAATTCATTTGATACAAAATAGCAAACTGATTAAAAGGTGTAGATGTTGTACAATTTGATATCTAATGGAGAAATAGCAAAAACATTCTTAAGAAAATTAGAAACAAAATAAACTGCCCTTAACAGGACAATATTAACAGCCATTTAATAAATGCACTAGATAAAACAATACGGAAAGAAATAGAAATAAGAATTCTTAGTAACAGAGATGAAGAAACAAGGCTATTATGAGTCAGAGTAGATATTTTTGATCATGTAGAATCCCCCAAAGTAAAATAAGAAAAAAATAAAGATATATTGATAAAGTATTAGAATGAATAAAAGAAGTTAGTAAATGTGCTATAAATAAAATCAATATATAAACTCATTTGTATTTCTTCATTCTGCTATTTGGTAAAATAATGAAATAGTATTTATAGCTGTATCAAAAATAAAAGTAACTAATAAAATCAGGCAAGACCTCTATGGAAAAAATGATAAAACAAAATACAACTTTAATGGCTAGCAAAACTAAAATCATATTTTTGAATAGAAAAATCACAGCCTAAGAAAATTACTAGAAATTTTGTGAAGCTAATGTAAAAATCACATATAGCTCTCTCCATCTATAGAATGTGCAAGCTGATTCTTTACTGCAAGTGGAAGAGCAAATGGGGAGTCTTGGCCTTCCCTATATTGAGACTTGATGCTATGAACCTATAGAAATCAAAACATTATGAAACTGTGAAGAATTAGAAAAATAGATGACTGAAATACAGTATAGAGATCAAGAGCATGCATTTGTGGAAATTTCTTTATAAAGAATTGGCTCTGAAGATAGGTGGAAAAAGGAAAGACTAATAAATGATATGGTGATGATTGGTTATCTTGTGAAAATAAAGGACACTGCCTGACATTATGAATTAAAAAAATTAACTCAAGTTGTAAGGAAAATTCAAAATACCATTAGAAGACAGTATATAGAAAGATATATTTTTGATCTCAGATAAGAAAAAATTAAAAAATGAGATGCAATAATAAACATAAATACAAATATATTTTATACAGGAAAGTAATTTTGTTACATTGCTACTCTATTTATCAAAAGACTCAAGTGAAAAAATATCTTAACATAGGAGTAAGGATTTATAACTGAAAAAGTATAAATATGCAGAAAAGAACACAGAGGTCTGTGTTCAAGAAAAGATCAATGACCCAGACACAATGGGCCATGAACAGTACCTTAAAAACATAGAAGGCCAAAAATTATGCCACAAGCACAGTATCATTATAAAAGAAATTTAAAGGGCTGTGATACCCTATTTCTCAGCCAGTATATTGGAAATACTGAAGTCAGTACCTTCAGTAGCTGTTGAAATGGGGAAAACCTCATACACTTAACATGCACTGCTGGAGAGGATGTAAGTTGTTAAAACCAATTTGGAAAGTGCTTTTTCTTTATCTTGGCCCTATGCAGAAATCCCTTGGCTAGCTATTTATAGCTACAGATTCTGCAGAAACTCTTATATGTTGTGTTAGTGAGCTTTTTGGTTTTGCGGTAGAAATATCTGACCTACACAACTGGAAGGAGAGGAACTTATTTTGGTTCATGAGTTAGACATGAAGCATTAAGGCAAGATGGGCATGACAGAGGATCATTGCTCACATGACAGCCAGGAGGTAGAGGGCAAGAAGAGCCTGAGTGAGAAAGAAAGGGGGTAGGGACAAGTACACACACGCCTGGTCTAAACCCCAGGTGATCTATTTCCTCCAATTAGACCCCACTTTCTAGCAACACATTCAGCTATGCATTCATCAGAGGACAAATCCATGGTGCAGTTACTTCCCTAAAGCCCTGCCTCTGATCTTATGAGAATTTGGCGGGGGGCGGGGGGCATTTATTGTTGTTGTTGTTGTTTTGTTTTGGCCAGCTCAGCTCACCCTGAGGGCAAGGCATGTGGCACTGGGAATCGAATCACCATGGTCCCTTGTGCCTGCCTAAGCTTGTCTAAGCAGGCATTTTAGAGCGCTGAGCTATCTTGCCAGCCCCTGGGGGACATTTTTTTTTATTAGAATCATAGCATACATCTAGAATAGATATTCCCAATGTTCACATATGGGTTAAAAGTTGGAATATACTTTTTGTGAGAAATTGTAGCCTCATGGCTACATTGAGCAGAAAGCACAGCGAGTTCTAAACTATGTCCTTCCCTTCCGACACAACCTCTTTACTGTTCACATTCTGCATCACAGCATTACATTTACTGCAGACAGTGAACACTGATGCACCACTATTACCCAAAATTTATAGGTAACATTAGGTTCACTTTTGCTATTATATTTGCTATGATACTAATGCATGTATAATGATATAGGTACTGCACACCATAGTTTCTCCTGCCCTTTCTGATCTGATCCTTATTCATCGCTCCCACCTTCTCTTCCAACTTGTGTCAGCCTTCCACCATTGTGGCCCAATATGAGAGAAAAACAACTTAAAGGAGAAAGGTCTATTTTGCCTAATGGTTTCAGTCCATGGTTGACCGGTTTCTTGTGCTTTTCCTTTCTCCTGAGGTCAGGCAGAGCATCACTGTAAATGGGTTTTGGAGCTGCTCACTTCTTGGCAACCAGGAAGCAGAAAGGAAGAGAAAGAGATCAGGAGTCTGAAGGTCGCATTCAGGGTCACATCCCTTTTGCACCATTCCCTCCAACTAGGTCCCACTTAGTGATTCTATCATCTTCTAGTAAAGCCACAGAATTGTAATCCACAGATGGAGTTAAATTCTTGATGACCCAGCTACCTCTCTAGGCCCCACCTCTGAATATCCTTACACTGGGGGCCAAGAACTCACTATGTAAGTCTTTGGGGGACACTTCATATTCAGGCCATAACACAGCTACACCCTACCAATGGGAATAATGGTGGGATCCATAGCTTCGCCTTTTCTAGGATGTCATACAGTTTTCATAGAGCATGGCACTTTTTCCTATTGGATTCATTTATTTAGTACTGTGCCCTTAGGGTCAGTAATATGCCTTTTAGCAAGGAAGGAGGGTTCCTGTTCCTTATTTTGATTGATATTTGATATTGTCTATATACAGATTTTGCCTCCTAATAGAATTGTTGCTATTCATGGAGGAAAAACAACAAATATATGAAATAACTTCAAATATTATAAACAGAATGATTTTAAAATTTGCAAGGTTCACATATAGTAAAATGGAATAGGAAACTGTACATTATACTAAAGTCAGTTTGCTACTTTTGATTTTATGGTATGATTACAGAATATACATTTAATAGGAAAACTGCGTGAACCCTACACTGGATGCTTCTGTACTATTTCTACAACTTTCTGCATATCTGTAATATTTTCAAACTAAAAAGTTGCAACAATTTGAGTGCTAGGAAACAAATGAGTGATTGATAAAAATTATAGCTCCCCATCGGAAAATTATCAGGTAGAATAAAAGAAAGACACTGTAAAAGCAAAAGCAGCCTAACTCACAAAATGTACACTCTAGAGAGTATATCAATTTCAGATAAAGTATTATGAAACCATAGTAAATGAAATGAATAACAAGAAACAAAATTTTAAAACATGCTTTTCTTGAGGTGGGCAGATTTTGCTTGCTGAAGCTTTTTTTTTAAATCCTTGTAGTGAATGTTGGAGAAGAATTCTTTCATATATATGATGGGGGAATGGGAAAAGGACCATTATAAAATGTTCTGTTCTCAACTAGGTCTGTCCTCAGAAGATGGTATGATGTATCTTAGTTCATGAACTTAGTTCTTTCCATGACTCTGCTTGCAAACCAAACTGAATGAGAACCAAATCAAATTCCCCCATAAGGTCAGCATTGAACCTGGCCATTGAATTTGATTCATTTGTTTCTAATCCAGTGGGATTTGTGACCAGAATCATGGAAAAAGTTAAGTTCACAAGGTGAGGGACCATCGTGTTTTACAGAGCCTGCCTACTTGGGATTCTGTTAGAGTCTATCATGCCTGGGAAGGTTTTCTTTTTATTAGTATATAATAATCATACCAAGTAATGAGTTTCATTGTAACATTTTCATACATGTATATAACATACTTCGGTCATATCTGCCCTTTTTGGGTTTGGAGAGAGTTCTTAATATTCTTGTTATATAATTCTGCAGTTGCTCTCTTCAGGATTCACCTAAATTAGTTGAAAACTTATATCCACATGAAACTTGAACATGGATGTTCATAACACCTTTATTTGTAATTGCTTAAACTTGGAGATAACCCAGATGTGCTTCAGAAAGTGAATGGATGTACTGTGATAAACTCAAACCATGCAATATCATTCAGTGTTAGAAAAAAATGAACCATCAAGCCATAAAAGTCCAGAGAGCCTTCTTATATTCCCACTTGTGTGAGCCACCAGAGGTGTATATGTGACTCTCCATTCAAGTGGCTTGTACCACCCATGGGACTGTCATGTGCTGCCTGATGAGACAGTTGTACATGTACCACTGGTGATTCAGAGCTGCCTGGCAGTGAGACATACTAATTATAGCCTTCGTGTGAATGTGTTAAATGTGTATGTCTAGTGACAGAAGTCGATCTGAACAGCACATACTATCTTGTCCCAGCTGCAGGCCATACCAGAAGAGACAAAGCTATGGCATTATTGAAATTTAGTGATTTTCAGGCTTAGTGGGGAGGAAGAGATGACTAGGTGGAGGCTATAGAATCTTTAGGGCAGCGAGACACTGTTCTGTAGATTCTACAATAATGGATGCATGTCGTGAAACATTTTTCAATATCCATAGAATGTGAAGTATCAAGAGTGGATTGTGGTATAAACTATGGCTTTTGGTGGTAGCAGTGTGTCAGTGTAGGCTAGCTGGTTTCAGACAGTGTAATGGTGTGCCAGGAGTACAGGAGTGCCAATGTACTCGCATTTGGCACACAGTGGGTATGTGAGAAGCGTATACTGCAGAAGTATATGAATCTCTATATAGAGGTAATTAAACAAAAAATACAGTCTTTATTGACAAGAATAAATGAAGGTTAGAGTTGAATAGAATTAAATGGTTTTTTGATAGAGCATGTAAGTAGAACATCTAAGATGAGATTTGGTTCTAATTCAAGTTCTGTCTTTAACTTCTGATAAATTAGTGATGTATTCCTGGCAGGGTGGCCCCTGGCCCAGCAGCATTGGAGCTATGGAAATAGTTATTTGAAATGTAGATTTTTTTTCCAGCTTTACTCTATTCTAGATCTGTTGAAATCCTGACAACAGGGGCTGCTATAGTTTTAATATTTACTTCCCTATCAAAATTTGTGTTGAGGTGGTCAGGGAGATGGTGAAGTGCTTATTCCACTGAGCCAGGGCCTGAGTTCAATCCCTGATTCTGCCAAAAAAAAAAAAGAAAAAAACCTAACAAAATTTGTTTTGATGTTTCCTCCTCAGTGGAACAATATTTATTAAGAAGTGGGGCCTTTAGGAGTTCATGAGACCATAAGGGGCTGCATCCATGATAGAGCTTTATGGAAAGTTGGAATGAGCATGGCTACTTTTTGCCTTGCTATCTTTTCTGCCAGGTGACACTGTTTACCACAGTGCTACCTTGGAAGCAGACAGTGGCCTTCAGCATACCGTCACTCTTTTGGCAGTGAGACCTTAAACTTCCCAGCCTCCAGAACTATGAAGAATATATCTAATCTCTGGTGTTTTGTTATAGCAGCAAGAACATAATGAAACAGAGTCCCAACCATCTGTATTTTAACACAAGCTGTCCAGGCAATTTTGATATGTACATACTTACGAGACCCATTATAAAGTCCCACTTTCTTTTGTAAAATCAGTTGATAAAACTAGGTTTTTAGGTATTTGGTACAGGGTCTATAGGTTTCACTATGTAGATCGGCACTCAAAGTGATTCTCCTGTTTTCAGCCTCCCAAGCACTGGGATTATTGACATGCATGGTCATGCCAAGTCTCAGTTGCTTGTCTCAGCATGCCCTGGGGACAGGGCCAGCACAGCATGTGGGGATCAGACCCCAGTCCCTGTGTCTGCCCAAGCTGTTGCTTTAATCCATTGAGCTATCTGGATGTCTCTCAGGTTGGTCTTTTTGTTTACATGATGTATATAAATTACTGATCACATCCAAGATATTTTTAGGTGCCATATGTAAGCCTTTCTTTCTTTCTTTCTTTCTTTCTTTCTTTCTTTCTTTCTTTCTTTCTTTCTTTCTTTCTTTCTTTCTTCTTTCTTCCTTCCTTCCATCCTTCCTTCCTTCCTTCCTTCCTTCCTTCCTTCCTTCCTTCCTTCCTTCCTTCCTTCCTTCCTTCCTTCCTTTCTTTCTTTTTGTGGTACCAGAGATTGAACTCAGGACCTTGTGCTTGCAAGGCAAGCACTTTTTCTACTCAGATATCTCCCTGGCCCCTTGTAATCACACTTTAAATTCCACTATTTTCAAGTTTATTCACAAAATGTATATAGCATAACTATTATCTTTATTTTTTTATTTTTTTTTTTGTCTTTTTGAGACAGGGTCTCACTATGCAGTTCAGGCTGGCCTTAAGCTCACTTTGTAGCTCAGGTTGGTCTCGAACTCAACAATCCTCCTGCCTCAGCCTCCCGAGTGCTGGGATTATAGGCATGCGCCACCACGCCCGGCTCATAACTATTATCTTTAAATTGCCTTATCTGGCTGGGGAGGTAGCTGAGCATCATAAGTGCCTGCCTAGCACACACAAGGTCTTGAGTTAAATCCCTGGTACCAAAATAAATAAATATCCTTATAGTATTCTATATATGGCTTAATTAAAAATAAAAAGAATTGATTCTAACTTTATATTAAAATAAACTTGATATAAAATGAAATCATAAGACAAAGTGGTAATGTGAGAATATTTAATATCCCAATATTCATGAAATCAGTTCTCAAAATGTTGGCATTCCATTTATCCTGACTTGGATGAATCTCTAAAATATTTTCATTCTAAAATTGTGAGACTCTATGTGCTTGTTTTTCCTACAGATTTACCTCTTTAAATTTACCTTAAAAACCCAATGTAAAATATTAAAAATTCAGGTCATGGTTTTCTGTGCTTGAAGGTGACATGGTCCATTCATGTGCCTTTTTATAGGGGGATACGTATTAGGGACTAAAATTAACCAGGGCTCGTGGATAGCATGGATAATTCACATGCAAATTATCAAAATTAAATACACTGAGAAATCTGTTTTCAAAACATTTAATTTTAGAAACATTTTCTACCTTTCAATGTTTGTCATATTTATAGTGCAGCAGACAGATGTTTTATAAAAGGAAATGGAATGACGTTTGTGGGACAATAATAAACGTATTTGATAATTAGGCATTTATGTTTTATAAAAGTTTATGTACTATAAGTAGCTACAAAATAGCTGGCCTTTTAAACTGATGTTTTAAATAGCTTTATCAAGATATAATTTACATATCACCCAGTCCACCCACTTAAAGTATATAATTCAGTGCTTTTGCGTATTGATGGAGTTGTACATCACCAGGAGCAATTTTAGAACATTTTCATGATTCCAGAAGGAAGCCTCTTATCCATTAGCAGCTCTACATGTTGTTCCCCCTGTGCCTCCAGGCTTAGGCAGTTACTTGTTTATTTTTAATTGTTTTGCTGCATGAAGTTGTCTATTCTTGATATTTTCTAAACAGTAATAAAATATGTGGCCTTTTGTGATTTGGTAATTTTTAGAATTCATCCATATTTAAGTTGTATCATTATTTTATTTAGGTCCTTTCTACTTTTTTACTATGTAAATAATGTCATTTTGAATACTTATATACAAGTTTTTATGTGAACCTCTGTTTTTGATTTATTTTTGTTATATACCCAGGAGTGGTACTTTTTAACAGCTTGAGGAACTGGTTGAATATGAAAGGTACTCTTATTCTCTGTAAAAATGATGATTTTCTTTAAAACTAACAACATGTATCTTTGACTTTTAGTAAGGTCCCAATTTTGTCAAGAATTTTACATAAAATACTTCCTTAAACTGATGTTGGGCAAAAATCATTATTTAAATACATGTTTTTGAACACAGCTGTTTATAAGCTGCTATTTTATATCACAATTTATCATCATTTATCAAAATTGTCATATCGTTTTGTGACATATTTCTTTCTCTGAATATTTTATTGCTGCCTGTGTCATTTAACATTTGGAGAGAAAATGGCATTGAATCTGCTTTCTGAGCTGATGAAATTCATGTTTTATTTGTTGACTTTTACAAATTATATGTTGTTAAGAAACTGGTGCTAGTTTTGTCTTTTAAATTTCTCATTTCAATAATAATAAAAAGCATAACATTTAGCTCTCTCTGCAGCTGATACTTTGCACTTTGCTGTAGTATCCCATTTACTGTTAATAATTTGAAGTTTTAGGAAGAAGTACATTTATATAATGTTTTTATGTTCAATATATTGTCAATATTTGACTTTGTCTTGCTGTATCACAGTGCTTCTTAAAGAACTTTGTGCCAAGCTGGCTACCTTTAAATTTCTTCTTGGGAAATGACTTAACACATTCCCTTTGTTACATCTACTTACAAAATTAGGTCGGAGGACTTTTTTGTCAAAAAAATTGTTCCTGACTAAAACAAAACAACTAAACACGGTAAATAGCTAGGGAGTAGAAACAGAAGTGACAGGGTAGAAAAAAGATGCTCCTCAGGGGGGAGAAAAAAAAAAACTATTGAGACTTGAATGGATTAGATTTCTTTATTGACAGAGAAAATTAAACCTTTCATTGCTACACTAAGGAAAACGATAACAGTAGTAAGATCACACAAGGTATTCAGTGTCTTGATAAATAAAACAAGTCATATTCCTAATCTCTGAATACAGAGCTATATGGTCCCATAGTTAGATGAGCTGAAATCATTTCTTGATTGTATTTCTGGTAGAGAAAATGTCCTACATATAACATAATACAGTAATGGGTGTTTATAATGAAGAGGCAAAGCTTTATAGTTTGGTCATATGGGGAGATAATCTCTGAGACCAGGTTTAGTGTGTAGAACATTAGGGTTGCCCCAGTTAATAAGCAAGTGGAAGAAGGGTTGAGGGATCAAGATTAGACAGGACGGCAGGGTTTCCCTTTGATCAACCATGTATGGAGCTTTAGACATGAAGTGCTTTGTCAGCGCAGTTGCGTATTGAGCCAAGATGGCTAGGTTTCTGTTCTATCTACCTCTACCAGTCAACAGATGAGGTGGTCTGTCCTCAAGCTTGGCTGCGGAACGCTTTGCAGCTCAAGCAGTTCTAGGTCCTAGAGGGGCCACACCTAGGACTGTACTCTGATAACACTCCCAATGGAAAGGCCGAGAAATTCTTCCTCAGTGATTTTTTCCAGTGGTGTTTCTTGAATATCCACTAAACTATGTCTCTGACTGTCCTCTTAACTTTAGAAAAGATTTTTAAAAATAGTTTTTGCTTATAAAAATGGAATAATTAGATAACCATAAGCACTCAATACAGGAATGATAAAATATTTTATAGCCTTATAATTCGACTCTACAAGGAGTGGTAAATCTGCTGTATTTAAATTATAAAAATGTATTACCGTAAACGATGTACCTGCCATTTTCCGCTTCAGAATACACCCTTCTCTTCAGATACGCTTTTGCCGCCATTCTTGCCATTTTGTGCAGCACTTATGGAAATACTCTTTTGTGTCTTTATAAAGTATGATTAAAAATATGGTGACTGTGGAAGCTGAGCACCACTCATTGGGAAGGCAGGCTAGCGAAAATGTCCTTATCCACCTTTGTCATTGGCTCTGGTACCCCGTGACCTCTCATTCTTCTCAATGGTCAAAATGGCCATGAAAGGTAAACATTTTGAATAAACTCTGGACATAGTGACCTCCAAGACAGAGAAACTAAAGGAAGTCATGAGAAAAACAAAAGGAAGTCATGAGAAAAACAGTTCCAGAACTACTTCAGAAAGTGGTGAGAATGATAGGAAATGTGTTTGAAACAAGGGCAAGTATTTTGAGAGGGATTAATGGCAATGTGTATTTTACTGTAATATATTCTTAGTTAAATAAACTATATTTTTTCAGTCACACCTCATATGTATATCATGGTTTAAATGTTTGTGTAATACCAAAAATCCATATGAAAAACTAGGGCCCAAGATATATAACAAGTTACCACAGATTTGGTTTAAATTATAAGGATTTGTTTACTGTGAGGTTCCAGAAAATCACTTTTGAAGTAAGAATCACTTCTTTCAAGAGTGTCCTCAACCTTGGCTGTAGCACGCTTTGCAGGGGGTACTGTCTTCTCTTCTGGAAACGCAGGGAAAGAATGATTCTGTTCCTTTGACAACTTCTCTAGAAGGTATCTGCATTTTCTTTTTCTGCTTTCAAAACACACAAGTAGTACCTTCAAATTTCTCTCCCTCTCTCTTCTGCTTCCACTCTTGCACTGACAGAGATCTTTGCAATTGCATTGGGCACACCCAGATAATCCAGGATAATTTCCTTGATTTACTTTCAGGTGATAAGCAATCATAATTCCATGTGCAGCTTTACCTCCCACTTGCCATAGAATGGAATTGCAGGTTGTGTGGATTAGGACCTGAAAACCTTTGGGTACTGATGCGTTGCCCATCACAACTGGTTTGCTATCAGTTTCTACCTCCTGTTCAGATAATACCAGGTGAATGAGAAAAGAGGAGAACTGACAGGTTAACATTTCAGTTTAGTAGATCATGGTTGCTCTTTTATTTCAATTATAAGTTAATAATTTTCAATAAAAAATTTATATGAGCACCATTTTTGGAAAAGTATCAGAGATATTGTACATTATCTAGTTTTGTCAGCTTTTCCAGGCTGGACCTTGTGTGGAAATGTGAGCATTTTTTTTTCTCTTGAAGATCCTTGAAGGTGGGAGATATCTTCTTTACTTTTGCTTATGAACTAATTCAGTGAATATTTATTAAGTGCCTATTATATGGCAGTTATTTTTCAGAGTGTTTGGGAAAGATTAATAGCCAAAAACAAACAAAAAAACCCCTTTCATTTCTTTAGTGGAGGAAAATATCTTATATAGAGAATATGATGAATGGGGAAAAAATACCCTAGACCAAATCAGGAAGTTTCAGGAGTACAGAGACAGGAATTGTTTGCAATTTTAAGTAGGTTATCAGAGTAGGACCCATTAGGAGAATGAAGGAATTTTAGGACTTATTCATGGGTGTCACGATAGGCTTCATTAGAATGATATATGAATATGGACTTTGAGGACTTTAAGGAGTCATCCATGTGAATAACCTGAGAAATTGTATTTGGGTCACAGAGAACTTCTACCATTAAGTTCCTAAGGCAATAAAAAATTTAAGATTACTCAGGGTATGGCAGGATTCCTTTGGCTATGAAGTTGACTATAGACTGAAGAGGTATTGATCCTAAAGATGAGGGTCAGAGCAGGAGAAGCATCCTATTGAAGTGGTCCAGAAGAGCAATGGGGGGTAAATACGATGTGGCGTGGACTGGCACTTTTAGAGATGAGTGCCCAGACTGCAACCCTGAGTTCAATTATTTATCACAAAGTGCCGATGCTGCAACTAAACCTGCATTCTGAGGTGTTAGTATATAAACACACAAAAAACTTGCACCTTAACATTTGCTGCCTTAAAAGAAAAATCCCAAGCATGGCATATGTCTGCCATCCCTGGACTGGGGTGACATTGGGAGTGCTGTGAAGTCAACACCTCCAGGCAGACTGTGATTGCAGATGCAGTCAGGGAGGCTTGCTGCTAGGTTGGCTATGGACTGTTCAGAGCATCAAGCATAAGTTAAGATTTATGATGTGACTGCCTGGAAGGCTACAGTCACTATTTCTGTACAATAGAGAAGATGGGAGGTGGAGTAGTCCTGGTAGAGAAAAGCTGGAGTTAGTGTTACATATGTGAAAAATTTGAGATTTTAGGGGGCTGTAGCTGCAAGTCAATGGTAGAGAGGTTGTCTAGCTTGAAATAGGGTCTGGGCTTGAACACTAGAAGCCCTCAAAAGATAAAGGCATTCAGCATTGGATGGATGCTTGATAGGCATTTCCATATATGAATCAGTAGTTTGGGAAAAGATCTAGGTCATATAGATATGGAAGCTATCAACATATAGCAAATGTGATAGAAATCAAGAGACGTGAAACCTTTCAAAATAGGAAAGTGTAAACCAATAGCATATAATAGGTACAACTAAACCAGAAGCCTAAGTGAAACCACCAAAGAGGAGCATGTATGAGTGCTTGATGGTGAGAGAGAGAGAACTGAGGACCTTCCAGCACTGGGAGACTGAGGCATCAGAGAAAGTTTTTAAAATGATTAGCAGGTTCCTGCTTCCCTTAATATTGTTTGCCAGTAATACAGAATAGGTGTCTATTTAATGAATAAATGCACAATGAAGTTAGGGATAATAGGTTATCTCTAATCAATGGCAAATTTTATGTTTCTCTGTAGAATAATTAAAAAAAGTGAAATGATATAGAATTAGAAAAAACAAGATAATAGGAATTTGACAATGGTTTTTATATTGTACATTGCTGTTTCAAAGTAGTTGCTCACACTACTGGATATAAGTATGTTAAATTGGTAAAAATAAACATTTTAAGTATTAACTATTTCCTTCAATAAACCAATAGAAATAGTCCTACATCATTTCTAATGTTTTGCAAATTATTTTATTTTTTTTAAAGTGAAAATATAGTTAGTTGTACCTAACCCATCAATGAATAGTAGGAAATCGAATAATGAAAGTTCAAGTAAAAAATAGGAAGAATTCTTTCTGTTTTATAAATATGTTATATGTAAGAAAAATAGTATGCCATTCATTTTAATAAGTTACAGTGGCTTTCATTCAGTACAGTTGTTTCCTTTTGATCTTCATGACACTCAATGTGCTAGTGTGGTTAGTTCTTCAAGAAAATACGTAAAATAGTTTCTTCTCTATAGAGATGAATCTAGTTTTTTAGTCATTATTTCTAATGTCTGTGAATGTATTTTAGAATAGCGATTCTAAGTAATTAAAACCCATTTTGGATATTATCCTGTAAGTGTACCTTTGTTTCCTCTAAGAGATTATGTGAGAGTTTATAAAATCCACCTGTACAACATGCTGATGGTTTTAAATCTATGTAATTGTGGTTTCATATATTTGATAATTTTTGCAGCATTTTTGGGTTTCATTGTGACCATGACTGGTGCTAACAGTCATTTAGAAATTGGATTAAGTATTGATGAGTGAGTCATTTTTAAAGTATTTAATTTAATTTAATTTTTGTCTTTATTTTTCATCTTTTATTCATTTTAATGAGAAAAAGATAAAATAGTAATGAAACAGTTTCAAAACAGGTTAGTAGGACAGTTACAATAATTAATACATTGCATATAGCTGTCTTCATAGTAGTTATTCAGAGGACAAGACATAGACATGATAGTTTGTCTAAACAATATTAGTACAAACCTTTCTTCTCATTGAACTAAGAAAAAGTAGCTGTATATCAATCCTAACTAATATATATATATATTATATATATATTATATATATATTGTTGCAGCCTGTGGACGTGGACCCACTGTGCCCATCTGGCAAGCTGTTCTCCTCCTGGATTAGTTGGGTGGGTCTTGTCCCTTGTCTCTCTGCAGGGAGGTTCCACATCAGGCCTGTCTGATGAAGGAGGTTCCTGCGAGTGCACGGAAGGTCCCACACACACTCTGGGATGGGTGCCATAGAATCCAGCGAGTACCTAAAGGATTTTATATTTTTGAGTAAATGTTAAAACATGTATGTAAGTGTATATGTAAACAATCTAGTGTAGAAAACATAATATAATTACAGTTCTTTTTTTCTTTCCTTTTCCTTTTCTTCCCTCCCTCCCTTCTCTCCCCTCCCTCCCTCCCTCCCTCTCTCTCTCTCTCTCCCTCCCTCTCTCTCTCCTTCTTCCTTCTTTCCTTCCTTCCTACCTTCCTTCCTTCCTTCCTTCCTTCCTTCCTTCCTTCCTTCCTTCCTTCCTTCCATGTTACTGGGGATTGAACTCAGGGTCTTATAAATGCTAGGTAAGTGCTCTACCATTGAGCCACAACACATGCATTTATAATTGCAGTTCTGTTTAACTCCTATCTCCCTATCTCTGTTCCGAAGGTGATTTTTTTGAAGAGCAGACTTGCTGGATGTGGTGTGTTCTGCTGTCAACCCTGAGAGGCTAAAGTGGGAGAGTCACATTCTGCGTCTAGCTAGAGCAACTCAGCAATTTAGTGAAAATCTCTCTTCCAGATTTAAAGAAAGGGTGGGAAATAGCTCAGTGCAAAGGTTCTGTGTTTATTCCTTAGTATCAAGAAACAAAACAAAACTAACAAAATCTCTAAGAAAGTGGCATTTTCTACATGTATGCATTTTGACTGAATAGAATTGAAAAGGAAACTTATAAAAACAACCACTTTAGTATAAATGGCAGGGGCTCAGAGGGATAGGCATTTCCCTGGCAAGCACAAGGGCCTGAGTTCAATCCCTGGTTCTGAAAAAACAACAACAACAACAACAATATATATAACGATATCCATGTCTAGGATGGCTACTGACTTCAATATTCATATGTATATATTGCTAAGGTGAATGAACCTTAGTCATCTCGGGCCTGAGCTGTCAGGGAGTCATGGATGTCTCAGTATTGGGAGGCACTGAAGTTTTCTAAGGGTTGAAGAGAGCTAAAACTGCCTGATGTGAAGAGTGAAACAAGGGAAGGACTGAAACCTAATAGGAAACAGAATGTTTACAAGCTGACTTTCAACCAGAAATTTCAGTTTTTCATGAAAAATTTGATTCTCTGAAGATATAAACTAGGTTGAATAATTACTCAAGATCTTGAATATTTAACCTCAGGAAAATTACATGAAATGAGTTACTGCTTCTTGGTTTTGTTTGCTAAGAAAGGCCTGCTGCATTGGCCTCCCCAAATGCTGGGGGTAGGGCTCTGGGACAGAGCTTGCAGTCCTTCCCTGGATGCCCCTTTGCTTTATTCAGGGACTTCAGCTTTATGTCTCATCTTTCAATGCAAAATGATTCCAACTCTTTTGGAAAATAGAAAAAACCTCATCTTCCTCTATCAGTTGTGGGGTGGAGAGAAGGGGCTTTTTTGATTTACATGTAGGTTTTATAATCACTAGACACTGGCATGGAGATGTTAAATACAGGAATCTTCCCTGAAATAAAATTTATCCCAAGTTTTTCAGAGAAAACACATGAGGCATTACAATTGACATTTTCAATTAAAACCAAAGAAAATTGTTTACAACAGGGGTACAGAAGTTGATGCTGTTGTTTATTGTGTTATGTGCTGTTATAGACCCTTATATTATAGTTACTTCTCTGAAATGCAGTAAAAAAAGAATGCTTCGCACCATAGCAACTTCCAAGAAATGAGGCATATGCTGTTTCCAAGACTCACAATATGTTTTCCTGATATTGTGTTTGCTCATAAACGTGTTTATTGTAGGTGATATCTGAGGCAGTGGCTGTTTGCTTCAAAATCTTCTCTTGAACATGATAGCATCTGGATCTGGTAGAAGATGTTTTTGACTACATTGGTAACAGCTCATACATGGTAAATGCCTTCTTGACTTATGACTATTGCATCATTAACTACATAGTTTTAAGGTATACTGAAAGGTTATTTGGATTTCGAGGTGGGCAAAGGTGAGCTATAATGGCATGCACATTCTGAGTACCATAGTCGTGTCTTATTTACCGTCCACAATTACTCTTCTCTCAAAGTTGCTATGGATGCAGAAACAGCATTAATACGGTGCTCACCATAGCTTTACCTACTGGCTTTGTCATAACAAGCTTTATGATTTTGGTCTTGATACTTCCCTGAGACTGGTTGAATTACTAAATTATAACAAATTCATGAGGTTAATCTGGATGTTACACAATATTGTATCAACTGAGTGTCCCAACATATAAACATGTCTTTAGTGCAGAAGGCTTATAATTGGTAAAGGAGAGACTAGTTCCAGAGAGGGCAGAGTTTGTGTGTCCTCTGCAGAAGGGCACTGGGGACACAGTCACGCTGTGGGCATGGACATGTGACCTAGAGAAACTCATGTTCAGTGACAGGATCTCTATCTTGAGCATTTATGACTGGGAGTCCATGAAAATACTAGTGCAGAGAGCAGTGAGCCTACTTGTATTTGCTGAACCTGTCATAGATCCTTTCACTTCAGGCTCTTGTCTAGGGACTCAGACTATTTTAAAACATACCAGATATGTCTACATCGTTGCTCTTAAATTTTGTGGAAGTCCAAATCTTGTTTAAAAATAGTTTTAGAGAATTTATTCTAATATCAATCTTGATGATTCATTTAGCTTTTTATTAAGAAAATATATAGAAATTTACACTGGGGAAGTTACATGGGACACTTTGTTGAGAATAACCTAATTTAGACGGTTTCTCTGTGTATAAGGGAGTAATGTTTTTTTTTTTAATAAGGAAAACGTTCATTGCATTTTTAAAAAGATCAAATATTGTATTTTCCTTAAAGTAGGTTTTATAGTTTGAGTATGCTATTTGTTCTTCAATAAAATTATGGAAAATAAAAAATGAATAAATAACTAATAAATATAAGTAGCAATTATTTAGGAAGAATGAAATAATGAACAACTTTTAAAAAGTAAAAAGAAAAATCTCAACACTCAAATTTTAAGTTCCCAATTACTTGATTTTATCAACAGAATTTATCTTATTCAATCCCTTTAGCTATAAAATGATAAAAATGTTACTTGATTCACAAATTTCATTCAAAAATATTTATGGAGCTCTTGTTAAGGGTGACAGCATGTGCCGTTTCAGAGGATATATTTGTGTCCTGCAAAGAAGAAATTCCTGGCCTTATTGGATTCTTCAGACTGTAGGGAAAAGGATTGTCTTGGTAATGACAGATATGATGACAACTTCTGAAGTGGTAGCTGTGACAGTGTCAGTCCTTACATGGGACCTGATACCAGGGGGAAGAAAGGAAGAGAAATGGGCCTCATGTCAATATAGCCATGATGTCATTCAATTATTAAAGCAGCTCTATAAACCAGGTCTAATTTTCATGTGTTCTTATATGTCAGTACTCAAATGTTTATTCAATGAAGCGATGACTATGCTTGAGGGTGGATGCATGGTACAGTTCACCTCCGAGTCTTCGCTAGGACCCTGGCTGAGGTGGGACTAGGATTGTCCTTCTGTGTCTAGCACAGGGCTCCTTCCTCAGACCACACTGACCCTCAGTGTGTAACAGCCATGTGTGTGGGTCATAGACAGGGGGGATACAGAGTTTTATTCCACCCTTATGGAAATGAATTTCAATTTACACAAAAAAATCATCCAATAGTGGTAAAGACAAGGCTCCTCACAATCCATTTTGTTCACATAACATCGGTATATACATCGATATATTCAGTTATGCCTGTAGATTGATTCTAAAGTACGGATTTAATGTATTAAGTAATAAATCTAACACTATGAAAGTTTGTTTTTCCTGTTAAGATATTGGCTATGAAAAATGCAAGCTAGGATTCAAAAAGCCATCATTCAAAATTTAGGGCATTCTGAAATAGATGTGCACATTGTCTTGTCTAGGATGGGATTTGTGTGGGAGAATTTTCTTTGCAAATTGAATCACTGAACACCAGCACTCTTATAAATGAATTTCAAATCATTTGGGTGGTAAGCCACTGGAAGTAATGATGTTTCTTTCCCAAAGAAAGTATCTGTTATAGGTATTTGTAGCCTACTTATTGTGTGGGTTACATATCTCAATCAGTAAAGCTATAATAGCTATCTTGGGATTTATTTATTTATTTTTGGCAGAACCAGGGATTGAACTCAGGGCCTTGCACTTGCCAGGGAAGTGCTTATTCCACTGAGCCATCTCCCTGGCCCCTATGTTGGGATTTTGTAGAAACTGGTGCCAGCTAAAAATGAACATTTCAGGGGCCAGCAAGAGAGTTCAGTGGTCTAAACCACCTACTTAGACAAGCTTAGGCAAAGCTCAGTGACTGTGGTTCAATCCCTGGCACCACACGCTAGAAAGGAGCAATAAATAAATAAATAAATAAACAAATAAACATTTCAGATTCTTTAGTGATGCCATAATAGCAGGTCAGTTTCTTTCTTCTACTATTTATCCACCAACTCTCACTTTTATCAAAATTATCTATCTGTCTACCTATCTATCATTTGTATGTATTATACTCTATACTATAATAATTATAACATATATTCCTAAATGAAATGTATTGTTTAGAAATTACTTTGATAAAGCCTCTTTTTGCTTGGAAAAGAATCATTTTGGAAGGGCTTTCCTTTTGTGCATTATCTACTTTCCATCTTTGGTAGTGCCTTTAATCCCAAGTAAGTGCTACAGTGTTCCTCAAATCATTTAGAATTTTTTAGAAGACCCAGGATGAGAATGAGCTAACAGTACCTATATCCTTGCTCTTGTTTATCTGACTCTTAGAATTGCCACAGTATATATAGTACAGAAGCACAAGATGTATGTTTCATTTTTTTTGAAAAGTTAAAAATTCCTTAACTTTTTATTCCTAGTACCACAACCACAACCACAGTATACTTGATGTAATGAAAAGAAAGAAAAAGACAAAGCCACAGCAGATAAGAGCCCTGAGGAACGTACACTCAGTTGACACTACATTGCGTTAATCAACAGATCCACTTTTTACAAACTGTGGCTATGAAAATCCTGAACCAGAAAGGTTTCCTTTTCAAGCTGCAATAACTTTTTTGACTAGGCATGATGGTTCGTTTGGGTGGAAGGCTTTCACAGTTCCTATAATGCATTTGGATGACTGTCTCAAAGTAACCTGTAGCTTTCCTGACAACTCTTTGCTCTGTCTCCTCTAAGAACTATAGCTCTTTATGTTGCTTTCTAAAATCCATATCCACCACTTCTACCACCAGGTCCATAACCCTACCACAGGGACTGCCAGAACTTCTTTCACAAAAACTGACCCCTTCATGGGTCCATAATTTGACTACTGCTGTCCGCTACAATTTCCCAGATCATTACAGTTCCCACCACCACCATAGTTACCATCACTAAATTTTCCTCCCTTGTTGTAACCATCACATCCTCTCCTCCACCATCACCACTATATCCACCACCTTGGATTCCTTTCTTTTTCTTTTAATTTCTCAAACTTTTACCTTTTCTTAAGACTTTTAAGAAAGAAAACATCAAAAGGTGATTAACAACTTGAGAAAACATCTAGACCATAAAAGTAGCACATTTTACATTGAATGGAGACAGTATATCAGTTATTTCAAAATCAGAAAAAGGGTACTATCTTCACTAACCTGTCACATAAAACAAAAAATCATGTGTGTTATAAGGCAAGACATGAAAATGTGACATAAGCAGTGAAATGGAAGAGCTATCTGGGTGTGGGGCTGCTCAACTTCTTAAAGGTCAACTTGAATTTGCCACTCTCCCATATGCAGAGGTATACATTTTGGAGTAATGGGTAAAGTGCTGTGAGTTTTGAATGACAAGATCTTCCCAGTGTAGAAGAAGATACAGCCCCAAATTCCACATATTTGCACAATCATTACTGTCCTTTGAGAGGAGGACATTTCTAACTTCCAGGAGCCTACTGCTGCAGAGAGGTATAACATGGTCACAATTTTCTTCCCTCAGTATTTTCTGGCTTCTGTGTAGCACTGTTTCTTTTCTAAACACTTTACTATCTGTCCAATTTTGCCCTTGCAGCTGTGTTACAATGCAGGCAACTCAAGCTGACACACACAGTTTCTGTCATGACAAGGATTAATTGTGATTTATGACCATTTACAGGATACTACTGATGTGGGGAAAGGTACATTTTTAGCTGGCAAGGATAAATCCTTTTACCCCGCAAAAAAATCATATTAAAAAAATGTGCCAGGCTCAAAAAGAATCTTACTGCTATTTTCTTTTTAGTGCAGAGCCCTTTGGCTAACTTTTTATAATGTTCATCTAATGTATTTATATATTCAAATCATCTTCAAGTGTGCTTGTTTAATGTAAAGTACTTGTTTGCTAAAGGTAAAATTTTCCTTAAAATACTGATGAATAGAATTGGAAATTTAAAATAAACTACAAGATATTTGTATGGGCCTTTGCCTGCTATAGTTGAATGAAAATAATTATGAAGCAGTGCATATTTTTTTCCAAAAATTGGTCTTGCTTATCAAGTGTTATATCAGCTAACTTTGAAAGGAAGATATGGAAATATGCATTCAGTTTTAATGTCAATATGAATTTCTATTTTCATCGGAAATTCCCACAAACATTATAAAAGATTACAACACAGCCCTAGGTTTGACTCTGAATACCAGGACGAAGAAGATGTATTATAGGCAGAATAGATTCTGTGAAAACACAGATTTTTAGTAAACTTTGGGTGCCTTGTGTTTCTTCAAAACTCTGTAGTAAGTGTGGAAGAACTAGTCCTCTCATTGTTCAGGACCTGGTAGCCTTCATCACTCTGAGTATAGTTTATGAGTACTGAATTCTTTACTATTATTGGAAGAATTATTTGTTGTTCATTTTGTATACTAACTGTTCTCTATTTTTTCATGATGTTATTTAAAAACATATTTTCTAATTATTATGTTTAAAGGGAATGAAAATGTCGTAGTACAAGACATTAGAAATCATAAAGAATTTCACTAAACACTAGGATAGGAATTCAATAATGGTTATTATACTGTATATTCTTGTCTTCAAATTAGTTGTTCAGATTACCAGATTTAAGGTTGCAAAATTACTCAAAAAAGTATAAAAAATTATAAAGGAGAGAGAAAAAAATTTAATCATGAACTGCTCCTTTCAATAGATCAGCAGTATAATTATTCAAGCTACCCTATGGATATACACATATATTTGTTTTTCTCTGTGTTCTTTCTTTTTTTCACTTCCTTTATTTCAGTTGTTTCTTCCTTTTGAATAGTTTCTTTCCCGTGTACATTATCTATTGTATAATTCAGATTTTATTTGCTCTTCCAGGTTCTTACACTAGGGAGACAATGCCATGTTTACGTATGTGGGTCTGATTTATTTCACTTACAAGTATGGTCTCTAGTTGCATCGTATACCTATAAAAGGTATTTACCTATAACAGCCTCAAGTTTGTTTGTTTGTTTGTTTATTTATTTATTTATTTATTTATTTATATTTTAGACAAAGGTCTACAGGCTGTTCAGGATCTCCCAACCTGATCAGACTCATAGTGATCTGCCTGTTTACAGCCTCCCAAGAGCTGGGGTTATAGGTGTGTGCCACCTTGTCCAGTCTCAATTGCTGACTCAGTATACCCTGGGGGTGGAACTGGCACTGCAGGCCCAGGGATCAAACCCCCAGCCCCTGCACCTGTTTGCAGATGCTTTAATCCTCTGAGCTAAAGTTTATCTTTTTAAATAACTCCATTGTATAAAAATATGACATCTTTTTTACCTATTCCTCAATTGATGGGCATTTAGGTTGTTTCCAACATTTAGCTATATCAATTGTGCTGCTATAAATATGGGTGCATGTATATCACTGTGAGGTTTTCAGTTCTTCTGGAAAAATTCTCAGGACAGGACTACCTGGGTCCAGTGGGACCTCCAATCCCAGTTTTTCCCAGGAGTCTGCACACTAATTTCCATAGAAGTTGTACCAGTCTGCATTCCCATCAACAGTGAAGAAGGTTCCTTGTTTCCTCACGGCTCCTCCAGCACTTGGTACTGGTTGATTTCTTGATGGTAACCATTCTTCGTTGCATCCATAGTTTACTGAAATGAAGTACTGAGTTAGTAAGGCTTCTCTGAGCATCACTACAGTTTTCAGAACAAGTCAGTCTCACCAGATGTATTCATTTCATTCGGTATGCCTTCCTTATGGAGCCTTTCTCAAGTCCAGTACATAAACTGATAGATCATTGAACCAAATGTAGTCATAGATAATACTTCCATGCAAGGAAGTATAGAAAATATAATTTTTGAAAGTCATTACATTGAATAGAATTAAGACTTCTGATAAGAAAAAGGATACCTGAGCAGTGCTTTTTCACCTTGAGTCTGATTTCTTCCCAATACTTAGGAGGAAGGTTGGCTATTTTCTTTTTTCCCTGATCTCTGTGAATAGTGATGCTTGCACTCCATATTGGTCTTTCAACCAAGTTCCCTCAAGTTCATTTCAGCTTTTAATTACCTTAGCTTTTTAAGTGTAATCTTGAAGCAAAATATGTTTAAAAGCCTATTCTTTCGCTCCCTTTCTTCCTTAATTTCTCCTTTTCTTCTGAGTTTAGATTTTAATTGTCAGTTCTAATTATATATGTAAACTGATCATGCTGAAGCCTGTCATTTTTAGAGGAAAGGGGATCCTGGGGTGGAAGATTTAGATCTTTGGACAGAGAGAAGCAGAAGTGGTTCCCAATAAAGATTGTAGCTGTTATTAGAAATACAGGACACGGGTGATGGGAAAGCAAGGGACAGTTATTCATTCTACAAATTTTACTTGGTGCTTTAGAAAGAAAGCCTGTGCTTTTGTTTTCTACTCATCTTTCTTCATAAACATCTTCCAGACATAGTTGACATAGGTAGTTCTTTTAATATAAAACCTTCTGATCTTTCAAGTGTGAGTACTCTTCTTAGACATTTAGATGTATAACTGCCTATATTGGTTTAAAAGGAGGACTTGGTATTTGCCTCTAAGAAAAATCTGCAAGTGTGGTAGGAATGAGGGTAGATGAGGTTCTCATTTGTATGCACTTGCAGACTTTTCGGAGGTACCTTTTTCCCTGTCTGGGTCAAATTTTAATATCATCCTTCTGGATGAGAATGCTGATTTTAGCATATAAGTTGTATCCATGGAAGACTTTTGGTTGAATAACTTAAGAAGGATGCTCACATGAATAAATCTCATCCAGTTTCTACTCACTGGCTGGGCTGCCGGGGTACTGAGTTTGACCTGGATGTGAATGCTTTGGTTGTAAATTTGCAGCAGCTCAGGATTATTTAAGATCATTGGTTTTTAATTATTGCTTACCAGTATTTTTCTGGCTTCCTAAAACCATAGACAGCCTACACAGTCACAGACTCATACCCATGAGCATATTAATGATAGCGTAATCCTGCCCTCACCTTTTTTTTTAAAAAAAAAGAAAGAAAACAAGGAGGTCAGGTAAGGTGATTCAGCACGGGCTTGGGGCCTTGGTTCTATGCCCTCTGGCCAGTGCTCTGCTCCAGGGCACTGGATTTCTAAGGAAAGATAAGACTGAGCCCTTATATTTTTAAAATTTTGATTTTATTTTATTTGGTTTTTGTTTTAACATAAGGCACCATAGAAAAGTATATCTAATTCTAAGCTAAAAATTATATCAAAAGACATATTACTGTTAACCTTCAAAAATATTTCCCTCACTTCAAATGTACTGATTCCATCATTTCTGTCAGTTTCTGTTGCAGTACCAGAAGTCCTCTTTCATGGGTAACTTTTGTTATGCCTCCACAGATACCTTGATATCCTCTACTGACTAAAGACATTTACCTATTGTCATCATTCTAACTTTGGAGATGAGCTGGAAGGTGCATCATGCCAGATCTAGTGAATGAGATGGATGAGGACACAGAGTAATGTTTGCACGAGCCTGCTTTTCCATGGGATAAAGCTTGGTGGTGGAATTTAGAGCACCCATGAAAGAGGACTTCCAGCATTGGCTCAGAAAGTGATAACAGTGGTGGGATATGCATGTTCAAAGTGAGCGGGAGATATTTCCAGGGGGATTAAAGACCATTTTTCTTATACCATAAGGTTTTGTTTTATTTTAACATACATGGTATTTTTGATCATCTCTTTGATGATCTTTTTTCTTTGTTAATGGTATTTAACAGACCTAAAATGCCTTCATATACGTATCAAGTTTTGGATTTAGTAAAAACCTTATGGATTATGGAAATTATTGGGGAGGTAAGGTCTGTGTGACAATTTTGAGTAAGTTATGCAAGGGCAAAATGATAGCATGAAAGGAGTTTACTGGTTGAGCATGCTTTGTACAGTTTGTGATTGGGGTTGTGACTCTTATTTTGTCCCTATTGCATATTAGCAGATCATTTGTCCCTGGAGCTGCTGAACATACAATACCATGAATCATCAGGTAGGAAGTGCTATTTTAGGTATGTGAGTGAGGCCAATTCCAGTTACCACGGAGTTGAGCATGCTTATATCCTCCCTGATAGCCTCACATGTGTAGTCAGCATCTTCAGTTTTCTGGGTTGCTTGCTGGGAGGTGATACTTTATCTATCCCAAGCTATTACGTATAGCATAAAATTATACATAACAACCAAAGGAACCATTTTTCCTTTCTCCATCTCTCAGACACTCCAGGTCATCCTGCAGTGCCACTGTGTTGATATTCTGACTCCGTTGTGACCACATTTCTAAATTACAAGCCACTCCCGTAAAGGGTCATATTTCTGTGAATTTATCAGTTTCTTAACATGAAAAAATTGGAAAACATAACTCAAATTTGATTATTTACTATCGATATAAATGATACTGAGGGAGACAGAAGAATCCAGGTTTTTCCCATAGAACTCATGACATACAGATCAGAGATCTAAGTGGGAACCTAAGTTATTTGATCCCTAGGTTATGTGACAAAGTAAGGGTGCAGGGGAAAGGCACAGGGACAGTGATGCCTCAATGAGCAAGACAAATAGGCTTGTTTCTCAACAAAGTCTAATTTAAACACTTTGGTTTTTCAAAGTATATTTTTTCCTTTACCCCATTTCTCTAGCCTACTGTCCTGATTAAATGGAAGAACAAATTTGTATTTTCTTTAGAATAATGCTTCTCAAGCCTTTGTGTCCATATAGGTCATTCTGATCTTCCTGTAGACATGGAGATTCTGAATCAGTGGTCCCAAGGTCCTCCTAGTGTGCTTCTTGTGGTAGCAGCACACATACCACTTGTGAGCTCATTATAACTGTCAATTCATGGGTGCCCCCTGATGAAATGAATCAGAGTTTTCCAGGAGAACCCAAAAACTGTTATAACAACCTCACCAGGGGACTCTTACTCACTTAAACTTGGAGAATCACTGACATGGAGGTTGTTCTCTGGTATTTTCCCTGGGACTCTGGGATTTTCTATTCTGTGATTGAACTTTGCACTATTCAGTGGAACATGTAGCAGTTGAAGCAGGTCTTTTGGGTTCTGACTGGCCCTTAGTGTCCTGCAAGTTTTAACCACCTCTATTCAAGTCCAACCAAAATCTCATGTGCTAGGAGGTGGGTTTTCGTTATGTGGTTGTATGAGGAAGATATAGGGATGCTTTGCTCATCAGAGAAGAATCTATTTATGAATTCAAGCTAGGCATGTTGGTGGATGCCTATACTCCCAGCACTTGAGAGGCTAAGGCAGGACAATCATTGTAAATCTGAGCCCAGCCTGACATACAAAGTGAGTTCAAAGGCAGCCTGAACTACCTAGTGAAATCCTGACTCAAAAAGACAAAAACATTTGAGTTCATACCTAAGTGTGCTATTAGCAGTCAGAGTGTGGTTGGAAGAGGTGGGGCACTGGGGGCACGACCTGGAAGTGTGTATGCTCATCCCTGGCCTTTGAAGGGAACAAAAGAATGTTAAAAGTATGAACAATATATTGAAACATTACAAAAGATAACATTTAGCTTTTAAAAACCCTCTCTTTCCTATCTCTGCTTCCTGGCTGCTGTGGGTGAGCTGCTTTTCTTTGTCAGGTCATTTCTACCTTGGATCCAACTTACCATGGACCAAACTCTCTGAAATCTTGAGCCAAAATAAACTTCTTCTTAAGTTGTGATTATCAGGTATTTTGCACTAGTGATGGGAAAGTAACTGATATAGCTTCTAAAGGAAATATGCCTTTTCACAGTATTATGTACATCAGGTTGTAGTTAGACAACATTACATGTTAAATGAGTAATAGGATGAAGAAAAGCCTACCTAAATTCACCATAACAAAGTAGTTTTGCACATTTTTAAGGGGCATGGATATCTAGATTTTTACGTGAATATATCATCTCAGCCCCAATTCATACCTATTTGCAATCAAGTAGATGGTCAAAAACCACCGTTACTCACTTTTTCTGATTAAATTGCTCTGACATTCCAATAGACTCAAACATGCTTTTCTATGTGCTCATGAATGTTACTTGTTGCTGTCAGGAGAAAAAAAATCACAATATAAATTGCATTTTCTAAATTATTCTATGCTATCTGTAAAGGGTAAGTGTTGCCTTTTATAATGTTTCAACCACTACAACTTTTAATCTTGGGAAGTTTTGTTGTTTTTCTTCAAAGGTGCTAGCTAGGGAAATGCGCTTTTTATGTTACTATTTTTCAAATGCTTGTAAGGCCAGTATACATGGGTGAACACCATTTACAGTTTTCCTTTGAGAAGCTTTGGTTTTGAAGAAAGGTTCCATTTTTTAAGTCTCTATCAAGCAATGAGTTATGCTCAGAATTTATAAGGGTTCTGAACAAGTGTTCCAAAGAGAGATTTGTATTTAGGCATAGCATTTAGCTGCTAAGTGACTATGTTATTTCCATCCAATGTAAGTAGTGACGAGAATTGTAGCTCAGATTTAAGAGTTAAAATTTGATATAATAAGATTTTTATATCAAATTCACATAAAGTGTCTGCTGAAAGTTTGTAAACTTTCTAGAACAATACACTGTCTGTAGCCCTCATCACAATTGTAAATTTCTGTAAGAAATTAACTCATTTTATGCAGAAAATTGGAAAGGAACAGATGTTTATTCCTAAACTAGAATTTTGAAGGCCAACAATTAAAACAAACATGTCTGTGCCAAAACTTGAACTAAATTAAAAAATTTAGCATATAAATTAAAGCTTACTTAAAAACTAAATTTATCAAGGAAGTACATTTGTTTTGTGTTACTGGTTTCAATTATTCTGAAGGGCTTTTATTTTTATGGAAGACTGAAGATTTTTAAAACTTTCCAACAATTTATTGGACAACTGCACCATTTAAATGAGTTATGAATGTCTGGCTTAAATATATGAATTATTAGCACATAGTTGATGTGCTTATAGAGACATGTTAAAGCAATCATTACTCTCTAGTTTGTGTACATGTTCTTGTCTTCAGAAAACTGATCTATAGACCTAAACTAGGTGAAGCTATGAGTTGAGTGTTAGGTAGTTTTTTCTTTTTTCCTATTCATTTGCTGTCTTAGTTGGGATTCTCAATTTTGAGATATTTTCAGAAAATTCTTTGCAATCAAATATGTGTATTTTTAGGTCACTGACAAAGAACAAAAAAGATTATGTTTTTGATATTAGTATTTCTCTACTTTCATCCGATTTGGACAACATTGCCCAATTAATTTGTCTTCAATGCTTTCTCCTCCTACCTAATGCTTTTAAGTAAAACTTTCATTGACTCCTGATAATAGTGCTAGGATTCCAGGATCTCAGTTTCAACCTTACTTAAATCAATGTCTAGCTTGCGTCTTGCTCATCTATTTCAACCAGTTCAATGTCTTTCATTTCTCTGGGCCTAATGAGGGTCATGTACAGTAGTTTCCTCATCTGTGTTGCACCTTTCTTCCTGAAAAGGTCCAGTCAGGAAGATTGGTCTTTTATGGTCAAATATGACTTTATGAATAGAAAAGCTATGCATCTGAGAATGATTTGAGGAACTTTGTAAGTGTTTAACTTAAAATCTTTGCAGTTTACCAGTTTGTTGAATTGTTTCACTATTATACAACATGCTTCTGAAACAGAAAATGGTAAACAATTTAATCTTTTCCAGATAATTTAGGGTGATTATGCATAATGTGAATAAGTTATAATACAGTGATTCCTACTATAGGTAAGGTATTAAGGGCTCTTTGTTCCTGGATTAAAAGGACCCACACTGTGCTCTTATTTTTTAATATATGTTGTCTTTTATATTTGCTTTATGTTTGTACTCATTGCTGTATCTCTATCCTGAGGGAAGTGCTGTACTTTCTTTTGTAGAGTGCTTATTTTGCTTTTGTATTTTTTGTAGGTTGTTATAACTTGCACTTAGCTTTTTTTTAAACATAAATAGAAATTAACAGACTCTGAATAAGGTCTAAAATTCTTGTAAATAACATGCAAAAGTATGTTTTTTGAGCTGGTGAATACCATGACAATTTTATAACTTCTAAATTCTTACCTATGATCTAGATAATAACAGAATGCTACTAAATGTCCTCCATGAGGCTTGGAGCATAAGCAGTATTTCTAAAATTTAATGGCAAGGGTATGGACGGCTGTGCAGTGATGGGATATTTTCAAGTAGTAGTCATTCAGGTGTTGATTGATTCACCCATGACCATTGTATCTTGACAGTTCAGGTTAACACTTAGGACTCTTTGATGAGTTAAAAAAGTAAAGTGAGGGCCGGCCAATAGCTCAGCAGATTAAAGGGGCCAGGGGTTCAATCCCCAGGCCTGGTGTGCCAGCCCCATGCGCTGGGGCACACTGGGATGGCAGTTGAGACTGGGTGTGGTGGCGCTCACTTGTAATCCCAGCTCTTAGGAGGCTGTAAACAGGCAGATTGCTATGAGTCCAATCTAGTAATGAGACCCTGAACACCCTGTAGACCCTTCCCTGGAATACAGAAAAAAAAAAGAGCACAGTGATTACATTTGTCAATTAGAATTATGCTTAACTTTTCATATATATATATATATGCATATATATGTATATATATGTGCATATATATGTGCATATATATGTGCATATATATATGTGCATATATATGTGCATATATATATGTGCATATATATATATATATATATATATATATATATATAAAATTTCTGATTGGTTCACAATAGTCTTTAAGATATTTAAAAATAAAATCCCATACTTCATAGCACATATAGCCAATGACAAGATAAGTTTTCAAGGCATGGGGCATGGGCTCTCCTTGGTGCTTTTACCTTTCATGTTTCTTCCCCCCTGCCAGCCTCCTTACCCCATCTTACTGCTTTAGGACAAGAGGTGCAATCAAAGTTGGAAAACAGTAATTTGTGGAGAAAGCCTGTGTTCCATGCTTTATGAAAGTAAATTGTAGAATTAATGTTATGACAAGATGATTCTGTTTTGATGAATAAAATCATTGAAGAGCTATCAAGCCCTGCTGTTTCTCCACTAAGAGAATTTTTCCCTCTTTATTCAGTATTTATATTCCTGGCTTTCTTCCCAATTAGTTTTAACTAAAGAGCAATAATTATGGAGATAGGATTTTGACCTACCTTGTGAACAATAAAAACACTTCTATGTCTCCACCTGCTCTATCTATTATTAACACACTTTTAGAAACTAAATCCCATGTGCTTGGGATTCCTACTCAATGAAAGAGGTACTCTAAAGTCAAAATAAGAACAACTTTAAAGCAGCTATATTAATGAGCAGCAAACAACAATGATAGTGGAGGGGTACAGTGGTTCATTTTACATTGATTACTGGGTACAACTTACTGGGTTAAATTGGATTTATAGGTTCTTGTATCACCTCAACTTCCATAGTGCAAGAGCAGTGATTTAAAATTATATTTTTATTTTTAAATTTATTGAGTGGCTTGTGTGGGTTCTGTGTTAACGTAGTTAAAAAAATTGAAAGAGTATGTAGTAAAACATTTCCTTTTACATTCCTTTTTTCCTAGCTCTCTTTACCTGCTGTCCTCATGAAAATTTTTCATGATGTGTTGCATAGTCAAACTAAAGCCAGCAGAGATTCCTAGTCCGGCCTTCTATACAAAAATGTAGCACATTTTGCGTTTTTTTTTAAAATATACCTTGAAGTTATTTGCTATTTACAGAAAACTTGCTTATTTTTATTGCTCTTTATCATTTCCTCACGTTGATGTACCATAATACATATTAATTTCCTTGTTTATGGCTACTTGTCTAATTTCAAATCATCTCATTCCAAACAGTACTATAAGAATAATATTACACTCCATAATAACATACTGTAAGATAAATTCCCAGACTTGGAATTGCTTGGAGTACTGTATTTAAGTATTTAAATGTTGATTTATGAAATCACCCTCTCTAGGGATAATATATGATTGTTTATTTCCCTTTAGATTTTGTCAACTATTAGAATTTTGCCAATGTGAGGAATAAGATATAATTTATGAGCGATGCTCTTCTGTGGATTTGTTTTTTGAAGGTTTATTATTTTATTCTTGGTACTGGTATTAAACCTAGGGCCCAGTACCTTTGCTCTCTGAGACATACAGATATACCTCCCACCCTAGGCTTTGTTTATTTTTTTAAAAATTTGTTTGTAGCTCCTACATAATGTTTACAACACTTGTGGGGAATTGGCCCATGTACATAATATGTTTTTTTCTTAGGCAGGGTCTCACTGTGTAGTTCAGGGTAGCCTTTAACTCCCTGTGCATCCTAGGGTGCGCTAAAGCTCTTAGTGTTCTACCACTTCTCCTCCTGCCTCAACTGCCCAACCGCTGAGATGGCAGAATTCCTGGTTCTTTTTTTTCCCATTTCCTTCTCTTCCTCCCATTCTTTTTTTTGTTCTTTTTGCCATACATAATGTTTGAAAAAATTATATATTTGGAGTTGTACTTGAGTTTTTCTTTTGAGTAGTATACTGGAATGCCTTTTCATATGTTTAAATGACTTTTTTTTCTGTAAACTATAAACATATTTTTCTTCTGAATTTTTGCCTTCTTATTTATTTCTGGAGGCTTTGTATATATTAACATTTTCCTGTGACATAAAGTGAAAAGTATTTTTCAGAATTATAGCATTGTGTTTTGACTGAGTACCATCTTTTTTCTCTTTACTCTTTCCCTTTTTCTTTTCTTTTCTTTCTATGTATTTCCAGAAGAATTCTTGAGTTTCTGTAGTTTAATGAATCCATTTTCCTGTGGGGTCTGGATTTTCTCAGTCACAAAGGATTTTCCATCTCCAAGATTATAAAGGTGTTACCCTGCATTTTTTCTTTCATGATACCTTAGTGCTATTCTTAATATCAATTAAATCCTTCATTAATTTGGAATTGCTCTGAGGTAATGTTTTATTTTTTAAATAAGATTTCTTAATTGTTGAATTGACATTCCACTGAAGTGAGATCCTGCCTTTACTATATTTTAAGTTCTTCTGTGTAACTGAACCACAGCTTTTGATTTTACATTCTGCACCATTGGCCTTCTTATATGCCAAGATACAGTGATAGTTAAGCTCTGTGATATGTTTTATTTATTTTTATTTTTATTGTATTTTAGGGCAGGATCTACAGGGTGTTCAGGCAGATCACTGGATTTCTAGCGATCTGCCTGTTTTACAGCCTCCCAAGAGCTGGGTTTGCAGGTGTGTGCCATCACCGCGCCCAGTCTCAATTGCCTTCTCAGCATGCCCCTAGGGCAGGACCAGGAGGCAGGCTGGGAATCAAACCCCAGACCCCTGCACCTGCTTGCAGGTGCTTTAGTCTGCCGAGCTATTTGGCCAGTCCTGTAATATGTTTTTGTCTTTGTCTCTTTATCTATTGATATATCTTTTTTTGGGAGCACTGTTGGTAATTTATATATGTTTATTTCTAATCTTATCTCACAAATATTTTATTATCTGTGCTATATATAATCATATCTGCTGTAATACATAATTCTTCTACTTTCCTTTACACAATTTTATTTCGCTATCATTTTTGCTGCTTGTCTACTCGTTTTGTGTTGTATCCAGAGATCAGCTTTAAGTGTCACTGATAATGGTCATCTTTGTCTTGTTTCTGACCCAGGAGGATGTTCCTAGTACTTTGCTGTAAAGCATGATGCTGACTTTTGGTCTGATTTGACTGTATTTTATTCTGATAAGGGAGTGATAGTTGCTACTGGACAGTGAACACCTTCTTAGACATGCAGGTCTCAGCACGCCTTCCAGTGCAGTGTGGCCTTGTGATTGATGGGTCCCCGTCCTTGCCAGTGTATTGAAAGCGAAAGAGAGAAATCCCGTGGTTTCTAGGTTCTTTCTTTTTCCTTCCAGGCAGGAAATAGGGTGGGTGGCAAGTCAGCTTTAACCTCACAGATGACACCAAGTCCCTCTGGAATAGCCGTGTCGCATGGACGAGACCCCGGCCCCATACTGTGCAACATACTGTTCCTCCAGAACACTTGTTTAGACCATTACTGGAAGAAAATACTGTGTTTCTTTTAAAGCCATTTATTGTTAATTCTCTTGTTATTATAGTACATCCACATTCTATGTTATTTTTAGTGCTTTCTTAATATACTTCATATTTGTATAGGTGTTCCAATGTCACTTTTTAATATATGTGATGATCTTATACTGTGTCTCCTTAGATATGTTTATATAAATTATATTACTGATTTTATAACATTTAACTACTTTCTTTGATTCTGGATTCAAGTACACTGAGTATGAAGAACTAGTTTTGTAAAGTGTTTCTATTAGTGTTTCAGTGTTATGCTTACCTAAACTTTTGTTTTTTCAGTACTGGAGATTGAACTCAGGACCTTGCACTTGCCAGGCAAGTGCTTATTCTAATGAGCTATCTCCTTGACCCTTCATTCATTCATTTATTGTGTTAATTCTTTTTTCTTTTTTACATTATGTAGTAGGTACTGAATCAGAGTGGTCTTCAACTGGGCTGCATTATCAATTCTTATTTTATTTCTGAGACCCAGTTCCTGAATTGCTAACTTGCCTGGCTGGGCTGCAGCTTGCAGTGATCCTGCCTTGGCCTCGCAGAGTTCTTGGACTGCAGGTATTCACTGCCATGCTGTGTTTGTAATTCGTCTTTAATCTGTACAATAAAGGTGTGAACTCAATACTATTGCTTGTGTATGAGGTGAACATTGTGTTTATATATTCTAAGGAGTGGGATAATTTCTCTATAAAATTTCCAAGAGGTGTAGATTTTAGAATGTTCATAATTTGCAGTTTCATCTGTTGAAATCAGACTAGTTAGATTTTCTATGTCCTCTAGGATCAGTTTGGTGAATTATATTTCCTGGTGAATTATATGTTTCAATCTCATCGGAATATAGAAGTAAGTAAAAATGGTTCCTTTTTTGTTTTCATGACTTTCATCTTTATTTTAATTTTTATGCTTGTGTGTTACTTGTGTGTTATTTCCTTAGTTTATCTGTAATTTATACCTTGAATTGTTTTTCTGTTTATGGCAGAAGTGGGGATTAAACTCCGGCCCTTGTTCTTGCCAGGCAGCTCTACTGAGCTATCTCCCTGGCTCCTTGAATTATTTTCTGAAAGAGAATAACCTTAAATTTTTGCATACATTTATTAAAATTTCCTTTTCTTTACCAGTTGTAGTTTCTTTACTAAAAATTTGAATCAAATGCTTAGGAGCTTTATTATTATTATTATTAATTATTATTATTATTATTATTTGCAAAACCGGGATTCTTATTGTTTATAACTCTTTAAAAATAGGATGCCATGAGGTTTTCTTGACATTTTAAGCTAAATTTCATGAATTCAGGTGTGATTTTGTCTTTTTTATGTAAATTTTGAAGTATTTATTTGTACATCTCCTTTGAGAAGTTTGTTTTAAAATTGACTTTTAAATTACCATTTAACATCTTTGCTTTTGCAATGTTTTAAACTTATATTTTTATTTTTTTAATTTATTTTTAATTTTATTGAAATACAAATATCAATCAGACAGGTTTAAGACACCTTAACAAGACAAATTCGTTAAATTAATACATTGCAAACTGTTTTCATATTGTTTTGGTATTGTACAAGGTGCATACACGATATTATACTTACAGACATTATTATAGCAGATGTCTCTTATCAGTAAAATAAGAGTGTAGCTGTTCACTTATCTTATTTTTTATACCTGAATTATATCAAAAATTCAATAATTATTTTCCTAGTGGATGACCATAGTACTAGAAGCCAACATAATATCCTGTCCAACCACCATTAGTGCAAATCTTGCCACTCATAGGATTATGTAGAAGCAAGGCCTTACCTATCCCAACTGTACTGTGTATACACACACATCATGATTTTCTCTTTCTATACCCCTTTTCTCTTTCTACACCTGTCAAAGATGGGCACTCCATTGTCATTCAACTAACTTAGGTGCTTGAACTCAACAATACAATCCAACACAGTCCAGCATTCCACACCAATAGTGAGTTATTCAAATAAGTTGTCAACCACAGCCATTTACAGCTCAGCTTAATATTGTGGCCCCGTGATGTATACTTCATTTTTATACTTTTCTGCTGGATGGTTAAGACCTAGATAGAGCAAGCCTTATATACCAACATATGCACTTCATGTTTCTTTTTTTTATTTATTTTTAATTTTATTGAAGTACAAATATCAATTAGACAGCTTTGTGACACCTTAAGAAGACAGACTCAATAAATTAATACATTGCAAACTATTTTCATACTGTTTTGGTATTGTACAAGGTGCATACATGATATTATACTCACACACATTGTTATAGCAAATGTCACTTATCAGTAAATTAAGAGTGTAGCTGTATACTTATTTTTTATACCTGAATAATATAAAAAATTCAACAATTATTTTCCTAGTGGATGACCATAGCACTAGAAGCTGACATAATATCCTGTCCAACCACCATTAGTGCAAATCTTGCCACTCATAGGATTATGTAGAAGCACAGCATTATCGATCCCAACTGTACTGTCTATACACACACATCATGATTTTCTCTTTCTATACCACTTCCTTTGTCTACACCTGTCAAAGGTGGGCACTCCATTGTCATTTATCTAACTTAGATGCTTGAACTCGACTACACAATCCAACACAGCCCAGCATTCCACAACAATAGTGAGTTATTCAAAGAAGTTGTCGACCATAGCCATTTACTTTATGTTTCTTATGTGGTCAGTGAAGTCCCCTTAGGGTTTATCTTGTAGCCCTGTACATTATTCTGTAGTTCCTTTGTCTGTGTCGTCCATGTGGATGAGTCATGGCCAGTGCTTGACCAGTTTACTCTCCGTGAGAGACTGAGACAAAGTTTTCTCTCCATGTGACTCTCCCCAGGCACACTATAGAACTTCAATCTCTTTCCTCTGTGGCTCCATAATCTCCTTGTTCAGAAAATTTGGAGCTCAACTGAGTTTCATGATGTTGCAGTACAGGTTCTCCTATGTCCTGAGTCTTTGCTGACCTTGAAAGGCTAGGGCCAAAATATTGGCTGGCCTTGTGGCTCTTCTATTTCTCCAATGCTGGCTTGTGATCTTAGGTTGTTAACCATCCAGAAGAAAAGCTGATTAGTATCCTGCAGGATATGCCATTCACGTTTCCTTATCTGACTCAATTGATTTTAGTTGTTGTACATTTCCTTTTGTATTTCTGCTTTTTGCTTGTTATACTAGGGAGACTATACAATATTTACACATGTGTGTCTGGTTTATTTCACCTATGAGTATATGTTCAAGTGGCATCCACTTCAATATAAATGCTTCAAGCTTATCATTTTTTATAGCTGAATAATACTCCATTATGTAGAAATACCACATCTTTTTCAATCATTCCTCATGTAACGGACATCTTGGTTGTTTCCAAGATTTTGCTATCACAAATTGTGCTGCTATAAACATAGGTACACATATATCACTATGATACAATGTTTTCAGTTCCTCTGGGAAAATTCCCAGTAGGGGGATAGCCGGCTTGAATGGGATTTCCAGTCCTACTCTTTTGATGAGTCTCCACACTGATCTCCACAATGGTTGTACCAGTCTACATTCCTACCCACAGTGGAGAAGTGTTCCCTTTTCCCCACAACCTCTCCAACATCTGTTGTTGGTTGATTTCCTTATGATAGCCATTCTTTCGGGAGTGAGATGGTATCTCAGTGTTGTTTTTATTTGCATTTCATGAATGGCTAGCGATGTGGAGCATTTTTTCATATATTTATTCGCTTCTTTAATTTCGTCCTCTGAGAAGTGTGTATTTATCTCTGATGCCCATTTCTGAATTGGGTCTTTAAATTTGAGGGCCCTGTTATATCTTAGTTCTTTATATATTCTAGACAGTAGTCCTCTGTCTGATTGCTTATTAGTTAGGATTTTTTTCAAAGTTTGTGGGTTGTCTTTTCACTCTGTTGACAATTTCTTTTGATATGCAGAAGCTCCTTAAGAAGAGTTGATCCCAGCTGTTGATTCTTTGAAGTGCTCCCCATGCGAATAAATGTTTGTGCATGAAGTCTTTACCTACTCCTATGTCTTCAAGAGTTCCTCCTACTTTCTCTTCCAGGAGATTGAGTGTTTCTGTTTTAATGTTTAGATCTTTCATCCATTTTGACTTTAACTTAGTGCATGGTGATAGAGCTGGGTCAAGTTGTAGTTTTCGGCATGTAGAAAGCCACGTTTTCCAGCACCATTTGTTAAAGAGGCTATCTTTCTTCCAGTGAGCTTGTGTAGCCCCTTTGTTAAAGATAAGATGGCTGAGTGTTTTCATAGATGCCTCTGCGTCTTCTAATCTATTCCACTGATCCTCAGGTCTATTTTGTTGCCAATACCATGTTGATTTTATCACAGTGGCTTTGTAGTATAATTTCAAATCAGGAATTGTGATGCCTCCTGCCTTGTCTTGATTGGCCAAGATTGCCTTTGCTATTCTATGTCGTTTGTGGTTCCAAATAAATTTTAGGATTGATTTCTCTATGTCTGGGAGGTATGTTGGTGGCAGTTTGATAGGGATTCCATTAAATCTGCAGTCAAATGCTCTGCCACTGAGCTATACCCCTGAGATTTCATTAAATCTGTACAGCAATTTTGGGAGTATGGCCATCTTCACGATGTTGGTTCTTCCTGTCCAGGAGCATGGAATATCTTTCCATATTCTGAAATCCTCTATAATCCCTTTTTTAAGGGTGTGGTAATTTTCCATGAAAAGATCTTTGACTTCCTTGGTTAAGTGAATACCAAGGTATTTCATTTTCCGCGGTGCTGTTGTAAAAGGTATTGTTTCCCTTTGAGTGTGCTTGTTATCTGTGTAGAGGAATGCTCTTGACTTTTGAGTATTGATTTTGTATCCTGATATGCTACTGAATTTCTCTATCAATTCTAGTAGTTTCTTGGTGGAATTTTTGGGGTCTTCCAGGTAATGTATCATGTCATCTGCAAATAGTGATAATTTACCTTCTTCTTTACCTATTCTTATTCCCTTTATTTCTCCCTCTTTTCTAATGGCTGTTGCTAAGGATTCCAAGACTATATTGAATAGGAGGGGTGATAGAGGACATCCTTGTCTTGTACCTGATTTAAGAGTAAAAGATTTCAGTTTTTCCCCATTTAGGATTATATGAGCTTTTGGGTTGTCATAGATGGCTTTTATCAA
>PVKA01014048.1:7949-53538 GCA_004027165.1 Ctenomys sociabilis | reverse complement strand
GAAGAGAAGAGAAGAGAAGAGAAGAGAAGAGAAGAGAAGAGAAGAGAAGAGAAAGATTAAGGAGCTGGGGAGATAGCTCAGAGGTGTAACCACCTACCTGACAAACACAAGGATCCAGGTTCAAACCCCAGTGCCACAGAACCAAGCATAATGGTGCATATCTGTAATCCCAGGACTGGGAAGGTTGATGCAGAGAACCACTATGAGTCTGAGCTGTGTGTAGTGAAACCCTGTACCAAACAAATAAAATATATCTTTATTTTAAAAAAAAATATATTAAATAGGAATTCACCTAATCAAGGGAGTGAAAGGCCTCTACAACGCAAATTACACTACTTTGAAAAAGGAGACTGAGAAAGCATCAGAAATTGGAGGCTAAGCCAGGCGTGGTGGTGCAGGGCTGTAATCCCAGCACTCGGGAGGCTGAGGCAGGAGGATTGTTGTGAGTTCAAGACCAGCCTGAGCTACAAAGTGAGCGTAAGGCCAACCTGAACTGCATAGTGAGACCCTGTCTCAAAAAAAAGACAAAAAAAAAAGAAAGAAAGAAAAGAAATTGGAGGCTGAGGAGATAGTTAAGTAGAATAAGTGCCTGCCTGGCAAGCGCAGGGTCCTGAGTTCAATCCCCAATACTAAAAAAACATCGAGCACAGAAAATGTAAAGATAACTCCTGTTCCTAGATAGGCAGAACAAAGACAACCGAAATATTCTTTCTTGCAAAACTGATGTACGAGGGGCCAGGGAGATGGCTCAGTAGAATAAGCGCTTCCCTGGCAAGCACAAGGGCCTGAGTTCAATCCCTGGTTCCGCCCAAAACAAAAAAACAAAAAACAAAAATAAATAAATAAACAAAAAACTGATGTACGGATTTAACCCAATCCCAATCAAAGTAGCAGTGGTATTCCTCATAGAACCAGAGGAAACCAGGCTGAAACCACAGTGAGCTGGAAGACACCTAAAATAGAAAACTCAATCCTGGGCACCAAGCGCAGGGCACGGGGGTCACAGTCTTGGACTTCTAGTTACACTACAAGACTGCGGAGATGAAAAGAGCATGTCTCAGCAAAAGCAAAAGCAACTGAAGCAGACACACGGCCCAGGACAGAACAGCAGAAACAGCTCCGAGTACATTCAGGGGCCCCACGAAAGGGGCCAAGAACTTCTGCTGGACAAGAGCTGGTCCTTTTAACAAATGGTGTTGGGAAAACGGTCTAACCCCATAGAGAAGATTGACTCTATGCCTGAGTCTCTCATCATGCATGAAACTAAAATCAAAAATGCAATCTGCTAGAAAATAAAAGGAGTAAAACCGTTGAACACACAGGCATAGGCAGAGATTTTCTGAACAGAACCCAAATTGCACAAGGGATAACACCAGGAATCGATAATGGAATCACAGAAAGTTAAAAGCTTCTGTACCACAAGTGATGCAGCCATCAGAGGGAAGAGGCAGCGCCCAGAGCAGGGGGGCCGGCTCCTGCCCAGACAAAAGACTAATGTCTAGAATGTATTAAAAGAAAATTGAGTCCCCCCAATAAAAGACCCAATCAAAAATGGACAACTGAAATGAATAAAAACTTCACAAAAAAGAAATATAAATGGCAAATAAGTCCATGAAAAAATGTTCATTTTTGGCCATCAGAAAATGCAAATAAAAACAACTCTGAAATTCCATCTTACTCCACGAAGAATGGCCACCATCAGGAAACCAAAGAACAACAAATGCTGGAGAGGAGGGCAGGTGAGATAGCTCAGTGGACTAAGTGCCTGCTTAGGCAAGCACAGGGACCAGGGTTCTATCCCCAGCACCACAGGCTATGCTGGCCATGCCCTCTGGGCTGCACTGAGCCAGCCACCTAGACCAGGTCTGGTGGCACACAGCTGTAATCCCAGCACTGGGGAGGCTCAAAACAGGAGGATCACTGTGAGTCCAAGCTGCATAATGAGACCCTGAACCAAATACATAAAACCCTAAAACAAGGAGTTCTATGTGACCGAACTATTCCCCTTCAAGGTATCTTCCTGAGAATTAAAGTTGTCACATTACAACAACAGGTGTATCCTCGTTTGTAGTACAATAAAGGAAATACAGTGTTCACACAGAGTGGAGTACTACTTGGGTACAAAGAAGGATAAATGTGAGTAGGAAATTTGTAGGAAATGGATGTCCCTTGAGACCATAGCGTTAAGTGAAATGAATCAGAAACCCAAGTTTAAATATCACAGTTTCTCTTACATGAAAAACTCAGAAAAAATAGAGTGAAATAAAAACACGGATCAGAGGGGCAAAAGATAATTAGAAAAAGTAGAAGTCACAAAAACAAGCCCACACAATCATAGCCACTGGATTTTTGACAAAGGGACAATAAATATTACAAAAAAAAAAAATCCTCTTTAACACCTAGTGCTAGAAAAACTGAATATTTATATGTAGAAGACTGAAAGTAGATATTTGTCTCTCAATTGAAACAACACTGAGATTTCATCTCACCCCAGGAATGGATAATAGAGTGGCCATTATCAAAAATGAACCAATAACAAATGCTGGCAGGGCTGAAGGGGAAAAGGAACCCTTTGCCACTGTTAGTGGGAATGTAGACTCATACAACCTCTATGGAAATCAGTGTAGAGATACCTAAAAAAATAGGATTAGAGGTTCTGTTTGATGCAGCCATTCCCCTCTTGAATATCTTCTCGGAAGAATTAAAAACACGTCACAGTGACATATGCACACCCATGTTTATGACAGCACAGTTTGTAATAGCCTTGGAAATAACCCAAGTACCCATCAACTAATGAATGGATAAAGATGTGTTTTCTTTTTTAATACAATGGAGTACTACACTGCCATAAAGAAGGATATGCCAAGTGATAGATTCTGGCCCTATGGCTGAATCCCTTAAAACAAAAGCCCATCTTCCCAAGGCCACCTCCCAAGTTCTTCTCCAACTGAGTCCAGGGTGCAATTTCCTTTCAACCTTCCCACCGCCTCAGGGAAGGCCCCCAATCAATTTCTCAGGTATATCTAAACATCCCCTTCAAACTCCACCCCTGGCAAAAAGCCATAAGAGCCTCAGCCTCCCTTTGTTTTTTGTTTTTGTTTTTTGGCAGAACCAAGGATTGAACTCAGGCCCTTGTGCCTGCCAGGGAAACACTTATTCCACTGAGCCATCCTCCCCAGCCCTCAGCCTCCCTTTGTTCAGATCGAGAGAATTCTTCATCTTCCCAACATTCTCTCTGTATCCTCAAAGATAATAAAGCCCTTTCCCTTTTTCCTTCTGCCTGTTTCTCTGCTGTGCTGGGTGCCTGAAAAATACCTATCACTTAGGACATTTCTAAGGGGCCTGCTGTTAGCTCAGTTGTTTAAGTGCTAGCTTAAGCGAAGGCAGTCAGGCTCAGGATACTGTGGTTTGATCCCCAGATCCTCATGCCTTTCCAGACCCGCCCTTACGGCATCCTGAACCAGCAAAAAAAAAAAAAAAAAAAAAAAAAATCCTACTAAGGACACTTTTAGGAACATTGTGCACCTTGAGAGGACACTCTCAAGTGAAATAAACAGGACACACACATGTGAATGTCACATACATTCTCTGGTGTGAGAAGCTGCCAATGTAAAATTAGGACCAAAATGTATTTTTAAATGGGAGGAAAATGCTCAAATGGGGAGGGGAACAAGACAGAGGGAAAGGGGAAAGGAAAGCAATGAAAAAAGGAGGAAACAAAAAAAAGGAGGAAAACATGAAAGCAAAGTTTTGTAAATGGGGGAGGCAGGAGGGGTCAAAGGGAGGGCAGGGGAATGGGGAAAAACAATTTACATTACGCCCAGGTACAAATTTTCTTTTTTTTCATCTTCAAGGAATTTATTATAGCTCAGAATCAGAGTGAACACATAATGAACACCAACTCATTAACAAAGGTGCTGTCTGTAGTTATGGTGACAGTTTCCTATCTACCTTGTAAGTTTCCAAATGTCTTCTGCAAGGAGGAGATTCGAAAGACGGAGTTATGCTTGGCTAGCCACAGTATCCCAACCTTCAGACGACAAAGAGTGATCCCAGGACTGGACAAATGACAGGAGACCTAACTCTGGCCAGTTCTTCTTTTGCTACCCTCAGTCCAAGTGTCATCTTCCCGATATCACTGGCTACGTGGACCAGTAAAGTTTGTTCATTGGTTTAAGGTGGCTTGGAGATGGATCCATATTTCCTCTTGATTTTGACTAGCATTACCACATCAAACCTGATTAAATCGTGATTTCTCCTGTTCATGTGATGTCAATTAATCTCCTTACTGAGAACTCATTTTTGGCGCCATTGGACAATTCTGTCAATCGGTTTTACAAAATACTCGCAGCCCGCCTGGCCCTCCGCCTCCTCCGCTTGAAGAAGACACCAGGTGGGGCTCTTCCTGTCGTCCAGGGTCAGGGATGGACCGCCCCAGCCACCGCACTGGAGAAACGCTCTCTGAGAGCCTTCTATCACCGGCCGTCACCCTCAGCCGCCGGGGCTAGCACTCCAGCTCTGGACCCGGGACTCCCCAGGTACAAATTTTCTATGATGAATGTGATTATTATGTATATCTAAAATATACCAATAAAATCTAATGGAAAAAAACAAAAAAGGATCAAAGACCTAATTATAAGATGTGAAACTTCAGAACTGCTAGAATAAAACAGAAAATAAGTGAAGTTAGAGGTGCAGGAAAAAGATTTCTGAGTAGGATTCTGAGCGGCACATGAAATAATAGCAAGAATTGAAAGATGGAAAAAGAATTGGCAAACGGGATCAGATCAAATTAGAAAGCACCTTCACAACAAAAGAAACAAGAAACCTCTTATAGGACGGGAGAGAAAGCCTTTGCCAGCTTATCTTGTGACCGAAGAAGATTAATATTCAGAATATATAAGGAACTCAACACCTTAAAATCAGTTCTCTTCCCCAAAAAGCAATAAACATGCATATGAACTGAAAAGAGAGTTCTCAAGAGATGAAATAAATATAAGAAAAAAATGCTCAATATTTTTAGCTATCCAGAATATGCAAAATCAAAACCTCATGGAAATTCGATCACCCCCATTCAGAACAGCAGAAAAACAATAAACGGTGAGGATATGAACTTAGTGACTCTTCTACACTGCTGCTTGGAACATAAGTTAGTACAGCTACGATGGAAATCAGAACAAAAGTTCCTCAAAAAAACTAAGCACGATCAACCAATCCTAACACAGCAGCCCTTGATAGACACCCGAAAGACCTGATAGGTATATATTCATGTTTACTGTACTCAATTCACAATAGCTAAGGTAAAGAACCAACCTAGGTACACCTCTCTATGGATTGGGTGGTGTCTCTGTGGTCCCCGGAAAAAATGGCAAAAGGATTTAGAAAATAAAGATAAGAGATAATAGCTGAGGTCAGGTGGTGCACCAAGCCTGAGGGGCAAAGTGGCCCTTTATTTATACCTTTGCAAAGTTGCAAGACCCCAAGGTTGCCTAGAGGCTAATAGCCCTCGATGTCCAGGCGGGACGCTTTTCTCAAGACTGAGGCAGCCTGACTGCTTCAGACAATGAGGCTTCATCCTGTCCTCCCACAAAGGATCAGTTTCCAGCTTCAGGGGCTCCCAACACCCACCAACAAATAAAGGGATTTTTAAAAAGTTGCACATACACAATGGGACATCATGTAGTCATAAAGGAGAATAAAGCCCCATTTTCAAGAAAATGTTAGGCAAATTAAGCTAGACGCAGAAAAGCAAGTATCACGCGTTTTGTCTCACATGTGGAATAAAAGGAAAAAACACCATTCTCATCCCTGAACCTCTTTTTCTACTCTTCCTGCTTTGCCTTGACCCAGGAGGGAAAAAGGCCAGCGTCACCACAGGAGGGGAGGGGCTTCCAGCAGCCTCCACCAGAGGCCTGCTCCGGGCTCACCCACCCTGCTCTGCAAAGTAGCTGGTCAAAGGACTGGTCTTCATTGAATTTCATGTTGAGGACAGTAAAGACGTCAATGGGCATTTTGAAAAATCCACTTCCTTTTGGTAGGACACACTGACCGAACAGCAGACCCGTAGGCAGACTGTCACAAAGGTTAGAATTCAGCTGACAGCCTGTGACTCTGCTCAGGGTCTTTGCCTCTTGGCCAGCCTTGACTATCTGGGCCCAGATTTTCCCCCTTAACAATGTGTGGGTCAAACTGACTGTGTCGGCTTATGTTTTAAAAATATGCAGTGACTTCTGCTTGCTTCAAGGGCTTCAAGGCCCTCCGGTGAGGGAAAACTGGCCCAGTCAAGGACACTTTCAACTCTGCCTACTCTTCTCAGACCCCCTCCCTCTCAGACTGTTCCCTTACAAACCTGCCTGACAACAGATGATGTAATTCTTGTACTCCATGCAACCAATCACATAATAACCTGCTATCAGCTTTCTACCGCTGATAGGACAGTAAAGCTATATTTAAACTGAACTAAAACCTGACTTGGCTGGTGACTTGAACCTCTGTGTTCTCCAGCCCTCTAGTGTAACCAGTTTTTCCAACCTGTCCTTTCTGGGGCTCCGCTAAAGGTTGATAATATACGTACCACTGGGCAATTTTGTCACCTAAGACATCATCCTTAGGTGATACTTTCCAGTTGTGATTAAAAAAAAGAAAAATGTCACCTAACTCCCCTTCACTTCACAATATAGTGACACAATAGAAAGTTTTCAGCACAGGGAAAGAGCTAAATTGTAGATTTCAGAATGGCTCACAGTGGCTGAACCAAACTGACTGGCACCCTGAACTGTTACCCTGCCACTCCTCTGGTGCACCTTTCAGATTGTTGCACTGAATTTTTAATTTTTAAACAGTTTACTTCACCTTATTATAAGTGATCACATGTCAGCGCTCCAGCTGTGCGGTAGCTAAAAGGAGTGAATGCTGTAGCTCAGATGGCTTCAAAAGCCTGTACGTTTGGCATTGTTCGGTCTTTAACGTGTACCATTGTTCGGTTCTTAAGCTTTCATATGTCAGCCTGCATCTGCAAGGCATCTGTACGCTGTTGCTCGGGCCTCTACATTTGGACCAGATCGGCATTTGCAGTGTCAGTGGGGCAAATTGGGGGCCAGGGATATGGCTCAGCGGCATTCACACCTGCCTGGCAAGTGCCAGGTTCCTGAGTTCAAACTCCAATACAATACAAACAAACAAACAAAAAAGAAGCAATACACCACTGAACTTTGTACCTTCCCCCCCCCCTTCATCTTTTGTATATTTTTGTTGTTTCTGAGGCAAGATCTCCCTAATTCAGGCTGGCCTTGAATTCATGGCAATCCTCCTGCCTCAGGCTCCCAAGTATTAACAAACATGTATCACCACACCTGGCTTTATTTCTGATTTTAACTCAGCTTTTACCCTGGCTGAAAAAAACCTCAATTTATGTTCATCACAGTGAGCTTTTGCTTGTTTTTTTTTTTTTTTTTTAATGTCTTCATCTTCCTAGTAAACTGTTGGAATACTGCTGGAAAAACAAAAAAGAAAAGACCACAGAGAGCTAACCTGAGTGTAGAAGGGGGCCATCAGACAGAGGAAGGGAGCAAGGTGGGGGGGAACCGAGGGACATATAATAGGTCACATGGAAGCATGAGTCCTCCCCGGTGGAAATCTACTGGTCTGTGTAATTAAAGGTACCCTAAGTAAGAAAGAAAGAACATATAAGGGAAAAGGTATTTATTTCTTACAGCTCTGGAGCACCGGGACCCAAGACCCAGGCACTGGCAGACCTCATGCCCAATTCCTACCGGGCAGCTTCTTGCTGCGTCCTCGCACGGAGGAAGGCACGAGGCGTCTTCTACAAGCCACAAACCCTGCGCACTCGGGCTCCACCCTCCTGACCTAAGGTCTCGTCTTCCACCATTTCAGCAGGTAGGTTTCAAAAGATACAGTTCAGAAACAAGGAAAATACTTGAGGGACAATGTCTGCCTGGCAAGTGCAAGGTTGTAAGCTCAATCCCCAGTACCATAGGAAAAAACAAAGAGGGAAAGAAAAAACATATTTGGGGCAGAATAATTTAAGAAAAATTTAATAATAATTCCACAGTATCATCTAATCCATATAATCCATACTTAAATATACCAAACCACCCACAAAATGTTTCTTAGATATCTTTTCAATCTTGTACCCATATACATTGCACTGGTTATGTTTATTTATTCTCTTTTGTTACATTTGCTTTTTTCAAAAGTACATACCAGTTATTTTGTACAATATCTTGATGTACCTGGTTGCGTCTTTATAGCTCATGCTTTGCTTTTATAGCATATCTATTCCTGATAAACTGCCAGCTAGAGATAAAGCTTCACTGCACGGAGATTAAACACCACGAAGCTGATGTATGGCAAATCACATTCCATCAGGAGGCATGTGACATTAGGCTCCTGTTGTCGGTGACCCAAGTCTGATCATTTGGCTGAGCTGAGTAAACACAGGTTCCTCCCATGCCAAGCACATCTCCCCCTCTACAATTACTAATTAACCTGTGTGGCAACACTTTATCACCATCAGAACATTCTAGTCATCAATTAATTTTTATCCAAGGGGTTTAGCGTCTATTGACAATCCTTGCCTTCATCAGCTAGTACATTAGGGGACTAAATGGCGAGTTTCAGCCTTTGTTCCCCCTGTTCCTTTATTTCTGTTTTGTAGTCCTGTTTTGCATAGAAAGAATTATTACTTTCACTTTTTAAAGTTCAGTTACACAGTGCTGGGAGTTGTCGTCTGCTCTGTGGCCTTATTTTTCTGAAGAGGATTCTGCCATTGTTGGAAGTTTTCGCCAACCCATCTTCTCTGTCACTTCTGCGTGGATTGAACTTGTTTTGTATCATTTATCCCCAACTGGACAAGTTGTTGGGATGTGGGACCAGGTTTTCCTGTCACATGAGCCTGCTTCACACAACCACAGCTCCTCCTTGTAAACCCCATGTGAGCCCCTGAGTGGGGAGCTAATGGTTGACCAAGTCTTTGCTGTTCTTTTCCCTTCAGCGGTAGGATCTTTCCTACTTTCCCCCCAACTCTGGGATGCCCTTAGCCAACTTGCTTGGCCAACACTATGAGGGGACTTCATGGGGCTGCCACAGTAGATCTGACGACTTGGCAGCTTAAGGCCAGGCCAGCTGGAGCAACAGCTCTGGGAATATTTGCTACTATGAAAGAAGTCTGGGGGCTGGGAAGATGGCTCCATGGAATAAATGCTTCCCTGGCAAGTGCAAGGGCCTGAGTTCAATCCCCAGTTCCACCATGAAAGAAAGAAAGAAGGAAAGAAAGAAAGAAAGAAAGAGAGAGAGAGAGAGAGAGAGAGAGAGAGAGAGAGAGAGAAAGAGAGAGAGAGAGAGAAAGAAAGAAAGAAAGAAAGAAAGAAAGAAAGAAAGAAAGAAAGAAAGAAAGAAAGAAAGAAAGAAAGAAAGAAAGAAAGAAAGAAAGAAAGTCTGGCTCCCGAAGATGCCGTGACACTTGGGGAGCAATGGCTCAGAGGACTCTGACAGCAAGCAGGTGGGGAACCCCAAGGAAAGGGCATGCACTTAAGCCTCTCCTGTCCCAGGCTTGAGAAAGAGAACAAACTGAGTTCTTATTTTATTTTATTTATTTATTTTTTGCAGAACCAGGGATTGAACTCAGGCCCTTGCCAGGGGAGTGCTTATTCTACTGAGCCATCTCCCCAGCCCCTCAAACTGAGGTTTTATATTACCAAGGTGATCATGGCCTGTCATCCAGCAGTGGGTCACCAAAGCTCGCAGCTTTCCTCGCTGTGTGACCCTAACTGGTCGGGCTCACCCCCTTCCATAACTAGATCCCAAGGAGGAACATCTGCCACCTTGGGGGCTGGGGGGTGTACACATTCCTGGAGCTGTCATCCAGCTGTCCCCTCAGGCCGTCTGGCACCACCCTTCCACCTTGGTGACTACAGGCTGGCTTTGGCAGCCTTTGCACACAGACTGGAGCCTATAATTCTATTTCTCCCCTAGTTTTACCTACAAACACTGTATGTGAAGTCTGTACCCCATTTTTCTCATGGCTTTGGAATAACTTCTAGGAAAAGAAGGGAAACACCAAGCTCTACAGCCACTTTCCTACCCTGAGCCACTGCTACGTTTCAGAATGGCTATCTTTCTCCAATGGGCTAGCACCAATCACCTGCCAACAGGCATCTCGTTGTTTCAAGTATTTCACTATTATAAAGTATTGTGACACAACACATTGATAGGTTTTGGCAGTGTCACAGCAGAGAAACAGACAGAAGGAAAAAGGGAAAGGGGCTTTATTATCTTAGAGGACACAGAGAGAATTTAGGAATTTAAGGAATTCTCTAGATTGCAACAAAGGGAGGCTGAGGCTTTTATGGCCTTTTACCAGGGGTGGGGCTTGAGGGGGATGTTTAGATGCACCTGAGGAGCTGACTGGGGCCTTCCCTGAAGTGGCAGGAAAGATGAAAGGAAACTGCACCCTGGGCTGAGTTGGAGAAGGAGCGGGGAGGTGGTCTCTGAGAAGATAAGCTGTTGTTTTAAGGGCTTCAGCCATATTGGATGACCACCATAGTAATTCAGCAACTCATAGTAGGGCCCGAACCTATCATTCCCATCTTTTGGTTGTTATAAACAGGGTGACATGTCTCTTAGATTGCTTCCTGCTGAACTGGAGCGTCACCTTAGGGGTGAAGGGAGTTGGCAGGATGACAGTTCACACCCATGCAGAAGTTAGTGCCAAGTGTCTCAGCTAGAAGTTGACAGTTTGTGACAGCTCACGTTGGAGACTGAAGAAACCTTGAAAGGCATTTAAAAAGACAGCACATTATGAGTATATGTCATCATGATTGAAGGACAGGAGGGGAAGTAAGAGGAGGTGTTCTATGATCTGACTGTCATTTTACCATGATCATGTTGAAGAGGAGGAGTATCAATCTTTAGTTTTTGATATCAATGTGAGGAAAAGAGGCAGGGTCATCTGTAGTACCACAACACAACTGTATAGATTTTGTTAAAGTAAACTTTTTGTCAGTTGTGTTAGTATGTAAGTGTGTGGAGACATGGAGTCTATCTACTAACTGTGTTGTCTATAGTTGTTTAGAAAGGTAGGCTACTGCCTGAAAAGATGGTTTCCTTTTATGTCATAAAATGCCCACTGTATTGTGACCTTGAAAAGAAGTATATAGGGTAAAGGGCTGAGTTGGTTTGGGTAAAGAATCTGGGGGCCTTAGGAGAGCCTGTTGTAGCTTGTGAAAGGAGGAACATATAGGAACAGCAGGGTCAAGGGGCTCTAACAAGGAACATTTTGATGTTTTATAGAGAGGCTTACTAGGGAAGCAAAGCTGGAAACCCAAAGGTGGAGGAAATTAGCCAGCCGAAGGAAGGATAAAATCTGTGATTTTGTGGTGGACGTCTGAAGGTCACGAGAAGGGCTTTGTGGTGAGCAGTGATTGTATGAGTAGTGGGAGTGAGGGTGAGTCTTAGATACCCCACTTTTGGTGGAGCCACCCGAGCTTTGGAGGGAGACGCTGTACAATCTGGTCCTGACAGAAAATTAAGAGTAGCTCATGAGAGGGGGAGCAAAGGAAGAGGTCGTCGATATATTGAAGGAGTGGCTGGGAAAGAGATCAAGGGACTCAAGATCAGCAGCAAGAGGTTGACTAAAGAAGTGAGCACCATCTCTGAAGCCTTGAGGCAAGACTGTCCATGTGAGCCACTGAGACAGGAGAGCACCCAGATCAGTCCAAGAGAAGGCAGAGGTCCTGGCAATCTGGGTGGAAGGGAATGATGAAAAAGGCATCCCTATAGTCTAGGACAGTAAAGGGAGCAGTGGAAGGAGGGATATGAGAGAGCACAGTACAGGGGTTTGGCACCACTGGGTGAATAGGAGTAACCAACCACATTACCAACAATTCTGAGATCTTCGACTCAATGATAGGAGCCATTGGGTCTGAGTACAAGAAGAATGAGGGCCGGGCGTGGTGGCGCAGGCCTGTAATCCCAGCACTCGGGAGGCTGAGGCGGGAGGATTGTTGTGAGTTCGAGACCAGCCTGAGCTACAAAGTGAGCTTAAGGTCAGCCTGAACTGCATAGTGAGACCCTGTCTCAAAAAAACAAAACAAAAAAAAAAAAAAAAAAAAAAACAAGAAGAATGAGGGCACTATACAGCGAGTGGACAGTCCTAAGAAAACTATTGGTAAGAAGACAGAGAATGATGGACTTGAGTCTCTTTATGTTTGGGGGCTACTGGGTACTGGGGAATGTAGGGAAATGCTGTGGGATCTCTGGAGCACACTAGTCCAGGAATAGCATGTGTGGCACAAGTAGGACTGGAAGTCTCAGAGTATATGGTTGACAAGGGAAGAGGGAGGAAGGAGCTGGCTGTACAATGAAGTTGGATTTGTATGATGTACACTGTGGGGGGAGAAAGGGGAGAGAGGATTGCAGTTTTTGGAGGAGGTCTCTCCCCATGAGAGGTATGGGTCATGTTGGGATCACAAGGAAATTAAGAGTGAAGAATAGTGACTGAAGTCAGCATGGAATGGGCCTCCCTGAAGGGGTCATGTAGGTCGGCCATTAACACGTACTATGGAGACTGTAGAGCTAATATGACAATTTTAGAACTCAGCAAGAGCACTGTATGTGGTCTACAGGTCTGCAAGAAAAGAGGTTTTTTTGTTTTTTTTTTTTTACCTGAGATGTCCAGCGAGACCCGGGACTCTCGACAAAGGTGCCTTGGTAGAGGCCATAGAGCCCAAGCTCTCTTGTTGCTCTTCAGTGGCAAGACCAAGACCTGGCTGTAGCGAGGTTTCCTGTGAGGGCAGAAAATTGGATGACTTACCCGCTCTCTGGTGGGCAGGGCAGTCGCCTTTCTAGTGACCCTCAGGCTTGTAGGTGTCCTAGTGATGGCTGCACGTGGGTCAGGCCCGCGCTTGGCTCGGGTGGCGGCATCATTCAGGATCAGCCTTACCTTGCCAAAGTCCTGCTTTGATGGGAGTCCTGAGTGTCGCAGCCAAAGGTTGGCAGTATGTATAGTTAATTTTGGTCTCTATTAATGAAGACATGTAAAGTTAGATTAAGTAACTTTTCCTGTGGTGTTTGAGGGCCGAGATTTGTCCTTTTAGTTTGGCGTGAATGTCAGGAACAGATAGGGATATAAGATAGGAATTAATAATAATTAGCTTTGTTTTTTTTTTTTTAAGGAAAATCTGGATGTATATTAGTATACTTAGTTTAGAACAATACACTTGATTATTAGAATTTTATCTGAGTATCAAGTACCTTGAAATATAAAGCGTAACCGGAGAACTGTTATTTCTTATCAACCATGAACATTTTAGCAGTTAAATCCCTGTAGAATATTAATGGACAACAGTTATATATTTTGCAGAGATCATTTGACATCAATAGTCATACATAGCAGTGTAGCATAATAGTCATACTAAATCCCCATTTTGTTTTTGCATCTCTAAATGTACATAAGATACATATCACATACGTTTTAGTTAGAAAATTATCATTTGGCTGATGACCTCATGTTGGCTTGATGGGAACCCCTTATTATAAATACCTGGAGTATAAGAGAAAGGTATATGCTTAAATCTGAAAGGAAATTTATATTGGAGTACACAGTATTTTAGAAGGCATGAATGTGTTTAATATATTAAGCATCTTTTATGAGAAAACCTTATTTTAATTTTTGAAAAAACTGTCTTTTAACCAATGACCAAATTATTGGGAGCTCTGTATTGATGAACAAAGGCTGGCCACCCTCTATTCATCAATCAAGTGTCCTGTCCAACAATCATCCCCATTTTAATGGTTTTTATTTAACTATAAATTAATTTTGATATTACTCAGGCCAGCTGGTAACTCAGGAGAAAGCATGCTTTTAAGTCCATATTTGAGAGCTCAAATGAAAAGGAACAGCTGTGTACAGAATAACAAAAAAACAAACAAGTACATACAGGACACACGGACATCTTTATAAAATGAGAGTGCCAGCAAATATATTTCTGGCCAAGTTAAACTATGATGACCCTTTTAAGTGTGTAATTATAAGTCAGAACTTTTGTAAGTCAATTAGCAGAGATCTCTTATGAGGAATTTGGGGGAAAAAAAGGTTAAAAAAAAAAACCACCTCTTATTTATATATATGTTCAGGTCTAATACAATGTATGAGGTTTGAGTGGGAGCAAGCAAACTGAACAGAGTGTGAGGGCAGGCACAGCACAGTAGAGGAGCACTGACAATGTGTAAGTCCTGGAACCGGAGATGGCCTGCAGAGGTGGCTGGGGTGAGGGACAGGGGAGGGAGAGGTGAGGGTAAGCAAGCATCAGGCCCCACTGGAAAGGGCTGCGTGCTGCCTCGCTCCGCCGGCTGTCACCTTTTCTTTAGCTTAATCGATAGCAGAGGGAGGGGCATGTACTGTTGGGGAAAAAATGAGTTATTAATTGATTTTCTAGAGTGAGATTTTTGGAGGAAAAAAAGGACTGTGATTGGATTGTAAATTGGGAGGGGGCTGGCGAGGAATGTGAGGAATGCAGACTGACAAAGAGAGGAGAGGAAGGTGCGGGAGAGAGGAGAGGCATCTCAGGAGTCCCTGAAAGTTAAAGAGGTTAGAGGGTAAATTAGAAGCAACCTCTGTGGCTGAGGCCAGGGCTGGTCTCGGCGGTGGTGGTGGGGACTTCGGTGGCGGGTTCTGCGGGTAGGGGGTGTAGGGCAATCTGGTCTGACTGAGAGAGATTGTTAGGCGGGGAGCTGTCCCTAGTTTAAGCACCTGTGGAGTGAGAGAAGTTGAGGGAGGGAGGGAGGAAGGGGCGTCCTAAAAGAAAAATAGCCCAAATATAGGTGATATCCTGCCATTTGCTGGTGTGGTGACTGAAGTTTTTTAAACTTTGGAGGATTAGTGGCTCAAAAGTTTTTTGTATAGGCCACTGGGTTTCATGATCTATCTTATAAGTAGTGTGGCCAAACTGTCTTGACAGTAGATGAATTGCTTAGGTATCATGGCCTCCTGGAGGCCCAGGGAGCTGAGATTATGAACCAGGCATCCCAATGGGGTGTCTTTTGGAGGCTGAAAATGAGTATTTCCCATGGTGACCGAATTAAAATGTGAGCCAAAGATTAGGGCAAAAGCCCAATGTCATGTCCCACTAGAAAGCCGTCACTTTTTAGCCTGGAGTGAGTATGACAGAAACGAGGGCTAACACCTCCTTTATCAGTCCTCACTAGAAAAAGCAGGGAACCCGGGCCAGGTGGCCCAGAAAGACGAGTGGAGACCCCAATGTGAGCTCACGATTTTCAAGATGAGAGGAAAATACTTCCTGAGAGGCAGGACTTCCCAAGATGAGTTTTGGGGCTCACTTGTGTGGATTAAAATTGGCTGGTGATGGATGCAAGCTAGCAATGGCAGGTGTCAGAGGCAGCAGCAGCAGCAGAAGGCCATTCAGTGAGGGAGCTCAAAGCCTGTGCAGGGGACTCCCCAGGAGCCAGCTACTCACCGTTCCAGGTCACAGCACCAAAAATGATAAGTTTTCCCAGCAGAGAAACAGGCAGAAGGAAAAAGGGAAAGGGACTTCATTATCTTGGAGGACACAGAGAGAATTTGGGAAGAAAAGGAATTCTCTGGATTGCAACAAAGAGAGGCTTTTATGGCATTTTGCCAGGAGTGGGGTCTGAGGAGGATGTTTAGATACACCTGAGGAGCTGATTGGGGTCTTCCTTGAGGTAGCAGGAAAGGTGAAAGCAAATTACACCCTGGGCTGAGTTGGAGAAGAAGCGGGGAGCTGGTCTCTGAGAAGATAAGCTGTTGTTTTAAGGGTTTCAGCCATATTGGATGACCACCATAATTCAACAAGTCCTACTAGAGCCATAACCTATCACATATCTACTTATTTTTGCATGTGAACAAATACTTATGTAGGATGACTTCCTATAGATAGTATTTGGAGCCAAGGGCAGTGGCCACAGAAGATGCGGGGAGTTCAGCTCCACTGGGGCTGAAGCTCAGGTGCCCTTGAGTAAATGCACCCAGCCACCACTACACCCACCAAGGTGCTGCTTGAAAGAACCAGGCGAGGCCACTTATTGGAGTAGATGGCCAGGGGCTGCCCCAGTTGAATGAATGCCTTTTCTCAAGAACCAAGGGAATAGGATGAGGTCAAAGAGAGGGAGGCTGGGCCGCAGGACACAGTGGCTGGGGGAACGGGGATGGGTGAGTGTGAACTCCAGCTGTTAATCAGCTGTGCAAATTGAGATTAGTTAACCTCTCGAGCCTTTGCTTCCTAACCTGTAAAGGACAGCAACAGTTCCTACCTCGTGGTTGTGCTCAGCAAGAAATGTCACACAAATCAGTGTCTGTCACCTAGCCCATATTAATATAACCCCAAAGATCCCACTGTCCCCAGGTATTATGCAGTCAGAGGGGATATCAAGAAGAGGATGGGGGTTATCAGCTTCTTAGATTTTTCCATCCTCAGCAAAAGCACACTGCTGAGAACGGAGTGGGACAGAGAGGGAGAAGAAAGAAGTGCTGAGCCCAAAGAGAAAGAGCTGGGGTGGGGGAAGGGGGAGAATCTAGGGGTGCTGGGGTGGGGGGATGAGGAAACACTGCCGAACACTCAGCATTCTTTATATGTAAACAACACTACTAGTAGACACCTCAGAAGGCTCTGATCTTTAACCCTCCACCCTGTGGGCATCAGAAAAATATGTAAACATTGTCTTTCTTTGGCCTTGGGGCCCCACATATCATCAGGTAAGGTATCTGTGTAAAATGATCTCCCTTGTATGTTGCAGTGCACAGCCTGGACAACTGCATGTGGCACCCCTGTATGGTCACCACCCTCACATATTCTGCATGTGTGCCACCTGCAACTTCATGTGGACCATAAGGTCCCCGAGGGCAAGAACACAGACTGAACAGTTTTTTGTTTGTTCGGTTTTTTTTTTAAGCAGTGACAAAGTTTATTTGAAAAAGTAAGAGTGAAGAGTGAGGAAGAAACTGCTTCAGTACAGTGAGCTTGGGCCAGGTAAGAGGAAAAGGCAGGATAAAAGTCTACCCTGGAGGACAGAGTGCAGGTTAGCAGGAGGAAAGCTGCCATAGTGAGCGCCTCACGGCATTGATGTGTCCTCCATACCACCCAAGCCCCAAGGAAACTCGAGCAAACTTCCACATTCAGGTCCTGAGAGATGGTGCTGACATCCCACACCACACACAGGTCAGGTGCAGAACATTCTGTTGAAAACCTGCTCCAGTTCTCCGGCGGAGTCCATGTGCAGGGTTCTGGGAACCACTCTGCCCGTGTGCTTTGTTTGCGGACTTGTAGTCAACAGGTCAGTTCTCAGTAATGTTTTATAGGGTGCTGAGGGGCCTGTAGGCCCTGCTTACTGAGGACTATGTGCTCTCCAGCTATCATGGGGTGCTGTTCCTCACTGGCTGGGTTGAAGGAAAAAAAAAAAAAACTTACTAGAAAACGAAAAAAGTTAGTGACCAGTGAGCTGCCCGTTTGACAGGTGAAAGAAACTTCACTACTAGCCCAAATTAGAGGCAGGTCAGATTTGCACAAGTCTCGTAGCTTCAGTATAGTGTTGCTTTTTACCTTAGTCCCTGAGATGGGGTCCTTCTATTTTGGCTTTAATTGGGCAAGGGGGTTTCCCCTTTCTCCCAACTTTTAGGGGCACCCAGTCTCCAGGATGGACAGTAGGTGGCCCCCAGCCAGGAGCTGCCAGGACTCTAGTTTCTATCCTTCTGCAGTGCCTGGCCCTCAGCTGGCAGTCAGTAATTCTCCCCTGGCCATGCAGTGGGGTATGGTTTTTGCTATCTCCAGGAGAACAAAGGGCCTCCTGAGCCTGCAGAGCCCAGATCAGGCGCCTCCATCCTTCCCAGCCTCTGATGCCCAGCATTCAGGCTGCCCTTCTCTTGAGACCTGCCCCATGGTAGGAAATCATTGATAGCAGGGATTCTTAAGAGCGAATCCCAGGCTATGGCATACCTGCTGTACCATGCACATTTGTGGGAGGGGGGAGAATGCTATAGGTGCGGATCCTGCTTCTCTGGCCATCGCTGGAAAACTGTCTCAAATGATTTCTTTCGCTAGTCAGAATGTCACCACCTCCACCGCCAGTTGCGCAGGATTGGCCCCCATGCTGCCTTCTGCCTCACAGCCCTATACCCAAGTCTAATCTCCTGTTTTGACAAATAAGAAACAAGGCCCACTCCAGGTCGTGGGCTGTCCTCCTGCAGCAAGGATAGGAGGAACAAGGATGAGGACCACCACAAGACCTCTGCAGCTACACGCTCATGGCTCAGCCCACAGACCAAGACACCTGCCTGGTGCAGAAGCAAAGGTACCAGGAAGTTAGGAAGAAATTCCTGCATCCTTCTCTTCTCGGCCAGTTACTAACAGTTCCAGGGCCTCTAAGCCTCTTTTGGGGAAAAGAGCCTCTAAGCTTCTTTGTTGTTGCTGTTGAACTAGGGATTGAACTCAGGCCCTTGCACTTGGCAGGGAAGTGCTTATTCCACTGAGCCATCTCCCTGCCACAGCCTCTAAGCTTCTGAGAGCCCATCTGCCATCCCCATGGGCTCTTCCTCATGGAGCCAAGTACATTTTCCCTCAACCCCTTCAGTCTAGCTCAAGGATAGGACCAGGGTCTCCTGGCACAGGAAAGAAGGATGCAGTATCCTTGTCTCCCAGGAGAACCATGGACGCACCATTTTGTGGAGACAGTAATCCTCCTCCCTTGTCCCACAGCTCCTTGGGCTATGCTACCTGCCTCGGGGAACCAAAAGGAGGTAACACTCAGCTCCATTCTCGCTTATGGGGCCTAGGGGTGATATTAACTTGCCGCCAGGGGGCAGGCACCTTCCCTTGAAGCATTAGGGCCAAGCTGACAGCAGTAGTTGCAGGAAAAGGGGTGGGCCAGTGTGGTCAGCATGGTCTGGGACTGCTCCTAGTACAGAGTCAGGAAGGCACGTGGCTGGGGGCAAAGGTCAGCAATAAGCTCTGGTTCCCAGAAGCAGCTAAGAGGCAGGGGAGGCGTGTGAGCGGCACCCCAGAGGTCAGGGTATTGGGAAGAGGTAGAGAAAGCCACGCAGATAAGGCCTGGGCTCTCTTCTCTTGGGAGCCACAACCAAAGAAACAGCTTACTCATTGCATAATACTTCTATTTGCCCAGAGCTGCATTTAGCCCAGATCTCTTTCTTGTGAGGTGAGTAGCAAAGGCGTCCAGAAGCAATCCAGGAGGGACGGCAGCTGCAGGACAGCAAGCGTGGTCCTTGCCGCCTCGGAGATGGAGGTCCACAATGTGTCTGTCCCCCTCAACTTCTCCCTGCCACCGGGCTTTGGCAAGCGCCCCACAGACCTGGCGCTGCGTGTTGTTCTGGTGTGCATGCTGCTCCTCATCATGCTCACTCTGGGCTGCACCATGGAGTTCAGCAAGATCAAGGCTCACCTCCGGAGGCCCAAGGGACTCACCATCGCCATGGCGGCCCAGTACGGCATCATGCCCCTCAGCGCCTTCCTGCTAGGCAAGGTCTTCCGGCTGCGCAACATCGAGGCACTGACCATCCTCATCTGTGGCTGCTCACCTGGGGGGAACCTATCCAACCTCTTCAGTCTGGCTGTGAAGGGGGACATGAACCTAAGGTAGGACGCGGGGTGAGAAGGGAGCAGCCTGGGCCAGGGCCATTGTAAAGATGTCAACTGAGGCAAGGAGCTGGGCTAAAGCCAGGAGGGGGTGGGAGTTCAGTGAATGGGTACCAGCCTGGGGGCTGCTGCATTTAGTATAAGAGTTTATGCTGGGCAGGGGGTAGGGGCTAGCGTCCAGGGGCCTCCTGAGACACACCACCCCCAGCATCTCAAGGAGAGGGGCAAAGTGTTACCTACCTTCAAGGAGCACTGATTTCAACCAAAGAGCCCCTGGAAAAGCAGAGTGCTAGGGAGTCAGCTCTGTGCCTGCAGATGGAAGAGGGGGTACAGTGGGTTCCAAACACCATCAGGTGGACCAAGGTGACTTGGAAGCACATGAGCCCTTCCAGTTCCTGCAGGATGCGTGAGCTCCAAAAGCTCCTCCAACTGCCTGGGCCCTCGGGTATCTTCCTTCAAGCTCCTCCAAATCCAGGGTGCTTCTCAACCAAAGGCAGTTGGAAGAAAACCACTATCCACAGCAGCCAGCAGACTCAGACTCAGCAGGGCTCTCTTTACAGCCCATACAGGGGGCTGGCAGAACACCATCCCTCCCAACAAGTGGGCACAGCCTTGAGCTCCTGCTGGGGGCTCACATCTGCAGCAGCCGCCTGTGCGAGGCCTGAAGAAAACTCACTCAGCCCTTGCTTTCATTTCCTTGGTGTGGCCACCCCATCTGGGTAGAGACATACAGCAAGGACCCCAGAGGGCATCTGCTTGTATCTGGGAAGACCTGGCCGTGGCTGAAGTTTACTGAGAAAACTAAGAGTAAAGAAGGACCTCTGGATGATATAAAGTGACACTAGGACAGTTTTTCTTTTTATAGCACTGGAGAAAGAACTTAGAACCTCCAGCCCTTGGGCAAATTTTTAAGTACTGGGAATGCTCACTAGGGGCCAGGAACTGCCTGAGATGTGCTGGGCTTTGTGTGAACTCAGCCCACCTGGTGGGGAGTGGGAGGGAGACAGACCAAGCAGATGTTGATGTTAAGCGCCTCACTAAGAGCAGTTCTCTCCTCCAAGGAAACTGAACCTTCCTGCTGCAGTCAGAGGCTGTGGAACAGGCTCGCAGCCTCTGCACCCCAGGGAATGCACTGTGCACCCAGTTCCCAGTTCTGGAGGAGCAGGAAAGCTGGAAATGGGGCACAAAGGGATTCACAGGAGTTGTGCATCTGTGGAAGCAGCAGAGCAGGGAGCCAGAGTGGGACATGACAGGCGCGTTTTCAACTTCAACCAGGTGTGCCCACAGTACCAGTGGTGTGGCACCCCTGTGATTGGAGGTCCCTGACGCCCTCTGGTGATTCAAGGACATGCTCAGCCTCCTGTCCAGCCACCCAGGGACTGTCGCCTCTTCCTAGACCCCACAGGAGGTAACACTACTGAGATGGCTGCCAAAACCTTCTGCACAAACCACATCTCACTCCCCTCAGGAGTAAGAACTGTCATTATCTTGTGCACCATGACTTCAAATTCCAATCTGTCTGGGACAACAGGGATTGCAAGAACCTGCGCTAACAACTTTACCTGAGTAGCTCCATGTGTCCCCAGCACCCTGGACTGAGTTTCAGAGTCCAGTACCTTTGCTCAGGCCTGGGCGTCTCCAGAACCTATACTTTTTTTTTTTTTTTTTTTATGTCTTTTTTGAGACAGGGTCTCACTGTGCAGTTCAGGCTGGCCTTAAGCTCACTTTGTAGCTCAGGCTGGTCTCGAACTCACAACAATCCTCCTGCCTCAGCCTCCCGAGTGCTGGGATTACAGGCATGCGCCACCACGCCCGGCCAGAACCTATACTTTGACTGAAATACCCCTTGGGCCAGTGTAAACAAGGTGGTCAAAGGTTCCCTGCCATCCTCGAAACCACAAGCCCTTCTGAAGCAGAAGTGGGTATGCCACAGGAGCAGTCCTCTGTAGTCACCACTTTCTGCTTTCCAGAAGACAGAATCTCCATTGTTACATGAAATCTCTCAATTTTTAAGCATCAGCAACTCACTCAAATTTGTCTGAAGAACTGTACAAATCAAACCCTTGAGCCACATGTCACTCCAAGGTCATTTGAGACATCTCTTCCTGTCTCAGGGTTGGGAGGAATCAGTCAGATATTGGTTCCTTTTCACAAATAAGGAAACTAGAAGTCCAGAACTGCAAAGTGTTTCTCAAGATTTGAGAAAGCAGTCTAGAGCCAGCCCACAGCCCTCCTTGGTCATTCCACCCCCTGCTGGAGGGAGTCAAGCAGCCAGCCATCAGAGGTCCACAGGCAGGTACCTTAAAAGGGCTCTGAGAGGGTGGTACCAAGCCCCCCACCCCACCACTGGGCTGAGGTGGACTTGGCGGGCTGGGGACAGAGAACGTGCCAGTGGGAACTGAGACCCACAATCATTGGCTCCCAACCCCATGGGCCCACAGAAGCCATGGAGAGCAGGTGTGAGCACAACTCAAAGGTTCCCATAGGTCTCTCCACCATGATGTAGGCAGACTAAAGCCAAGACAGGAAGGATGCCAGTATGGTACCCAGATATTCCATTTCACCAAGACTGGTGGCTCCCTCCCAGTGGCCTCAGCCTCCAACCTCTCCACGAATACAAGCTCAAAATCCATCCTTTAAATGGGGTATACAAGCAGCATTTATACAGTAATCTTAGGAACTTAAGCAGGAAAGCAAAATAAACTGAATGTGCCCTTTTCACCAAGAGGCAGCCATGCCCAGTGTCACCATGGTTCCAATTTTGGGAGTTAGTGCCTAAAGTAATGTCCCCTTACTTCTCATAGTAAACTGAGGATTGCGTCACAGACACCACAGATTTAGAGGAATAAACATCCCTGACCAGCCTAAAGAACCTAGATGGGTGAGGAACAGCTCCTAAGAGGGCAGGACACAAGTCCCAGAGCAAACTTCAAAGCTCCTGACACACAAGCCAAAGCAAGCATGATTGTATTGCTGTAGAACAAGATAAACAAGCTGTAAACTGTTTTCCTATGGAGATCAACAGCTGTCACTGGAATCTGTGTTCCTGCCCAAGCTTATTCCCCATCACCCCAACAGCCCAAAGGGAGCACCTCCCAGGATTTGCTCAGCATTTCTAGGGACCTTCTTAAAACTACTGGCACATGTATGCATCTGTTTTAAAAAAGCTGTATTTGCATATTTTGAAAATTTGTGTTAACATTCATACCATTTGACAACGGAGATAGGCATGCAATAACTAATTAGTTTTGTGTTCATCTGCTGTGTGGCCAGTCAGTGCTGTGATTTCATGCCCACTTTATGGACATTTTTGTGGGAGGCCCCCCCTTGCTTCCTGGTTAAAGCTGACTTGTAAAAGCAGAACTCCTGGGTGGCAGGATTCACACGTTCAGCAAACCATCTTCAAATCAGCCGCCCTGCCTCACACTCCTGACGCGGGTATAACCCCATTGTCTTTGAAATTGTCAGGCTTTTCAACCTGTGCCAACCGAGAAGTTTGCAAGATTACAATGGTATTTTATTCCGTGGGAGACCCAGGTCTTTTCAGTTTATTGTCCACTTAAGAATCCTCTTGAAATTACTGGTTTTACCTCTTTTTTTCATGGGTTTTGTACTGATTTCTTGTTCGTTTATTAAGTGGTTACTTAACAAATGTTACCATGATCTAGCTTAGCGCTCATCTCTGCTCCTTGATAGTGGAAATGCTAAGTGTTTATTTTAACGTAACCAAAATTTCCCAATATTTTTCCTCAGACTTCATTTATGGTTTAAGGTTTAAGAAATCTCTAGCTGCAAGGTTACAAAGATACTCATATTTTCTTTGAAGAGTTTTAAAATGTTTTTTTCCTAGAAACTTTCCATCAATGTAGAACTTACAAAAGTAAGTTTCCAGCACCATTTTGAATTTTTCTTCAAGAACTTGTGGTCCCACCACTCAAGCCAAGCATGGGCGAGCCCATGTCTGGACCAGAGTTCTCAATGGTCTGAGCAGGCCCCTCTGGCAGCAGGCCATTTTCTTACGATGACTCTGAAGTCTGCAAGGGAAGCACTCTGACCATCTTCCTGAAAATTAAGTGAACTATTCTGGACTTTTACCCTTTCACTTAAATTTTAGGATCAGTTTTCAAGTCTACAGAAAGAAAAAAAAAAAAAAAAAAAAAAAGCGCCAGGATTGTTGGGAGTATGCCTGTAAATTCCAGCACTCAGGAGGGAGAGGCAGGAGGACCACTGGGTTTAAGGTCAGCTTGGGCTATCCAAGGCCAGCCCAAACTATATAGTGAGACTACAAGATCTCTAAAAGTTATTTTAAGGATTTTAAATTTTAAGTATAACTGCTTTACACTGTCAAAAGGTAAAGATCTTTAGAATTTATAGGTGGGCATAAAGGGCTAGACCCAAGTCTTAAGTTTCTTCATCTAAGAAGAAACTCAGGCAGGCAGTGATACAGGCCTGTCATCCAGCTACCAGGGAGATAGAAAAAGAATCATGGATCACGACCTCAGGACCTACCCGAGCAACACAGTTAAGGTCTCAAAAGACAAAACAAAGAATAACTGTGTATCTTTTGGATGTACAGGTATTTCACATTTTTGTATAAGTGGTCTTTGTGCTATCTGGCCAGCCTTGCAACTGCTTTTTATTGGTAATACACGGAGATCTATATATTCTATTACTTGCTGAGTATAATGGTTTTCCTCTGTGGACAATCCTGCCAATGGAAAAATCTACTGCCCAGTCCTTCTCTTCCCCATCCTCTGCCTCCTGCCTCAATTTCCCAGAGTGGTTTACTTTTTAAATTTGTTTTGCTGGGCTTACTAATAAGGGACTATGCATAGTACAAAAGGTGGTAAAAGGTACTGTCGCTTGCTTTTTTACAGGAAATCCTAATTTATCAGCTCAATGTTTGCTATACATTTTTTGAGATCATCTTCAGAATTAGTAGTCCCCATGCAGTTGCTACTATGCTTATAAATAAAACCAAATTTGGTCCATTCTGCATCTACAAAATTATCAGGCCATTTATTATCTGAGTAACAGCTGCCTCCTCTCCTGCCCCATGAGTATAACTAGTCCTCTGGTTATTCTGCTCTTAAGTCAGTTTCTAACCATGGTCTGTTTATTGCTGATTCAGGGTCTAGGATTTGGCTAGCAGTAGAACATCTGCCTAACATGCTGGAAGCCCTGGGTTAGGTCCTTGGCTCCAACAACAAAACCTCCTCAAAAAGCAATTCAACTAAAAAGTAAGAGTAATATCAAAGACCAAAAACAAGGCGACTATCTACTGCTAGCTCTTAGCTTCTGCCTGGCTGCACTGCCTTGAGTCCCAGTGACTAATGCTATCACTGCAAACCGCAAGCGCTCCATATAGTAAATGCACCTAGCAGCCCACATCTTTCCTCAGCTGGCCAAAGCTACTGCAGCCAGCTTTTCCTAAGATCCTAGACAGGCATTTAGTCACTCTGGGGCAGGCACGGCTCCATGACCCAAAGAAGTACAGCCTAGGACAGGACCACACAGGAAACAGTATTCAAAATGAGCTGTACATATGACAGGCAGAGGTCAGATGGCTCATTCCACAAAGCACACATGGACCTGCTAGTTACTGCTTGTGAGATTTTGGTCAAGCCTCAACTTCTAATCCTGTTTTCTTATGAACAAAATAAAATAAAGCAGGGCCTGCCAGGTAGCTCAGGGTTTATTAAAGCATCTGTTTAGGCAGGTGCAGGGACCTACATTTAATCCTGGCACAAACCAGGCCAGCCCTGCCCCTGAGGCATGGTGAGGTGATAGAGCAGAAACTGGGTACTTAGGTGGAGTGCCATATGCCTGTAATCCCAGTGCCTGGGAGGATAAAAACAAGAGACTAAGACCCTGTACTAATTACAAAAAAAAAAAAAAAAAAAAGCAGTTGTTGGGAGCCCCAGGAAGCTAGGAAATTGATCAAATGTGTGTAGGTGGGACTAGGCCTTCATCCCTAAAGCGAACAAACTACCTCACTCCTGACATTAACATCCTGTTTGGCTAAGGTCAGCTATTGGTCACTAGGCAATCTTGTGTCATGTGTTACTAACTGCAAAAGTATCAAGGACCCTTTTGTTGTGCTGTGGAGTTAGTCTTGCCCATCAGGCAGACTAGCAACCACCTAGCCAGCTTTTGTCTTCTCCTCTATCTTTCCTCATTCCTGCCAATTCCTCCCCAGGTAGAACTGATTGCAGTGAGACCAACAGATCCCTACACAAAGCAATGTTTCAAAGCACTGACCACAGGGCCTAGCACAGAGCAGGTATTCACCACGCATCTACTAATGGGCTGTTTCCAATCTTCCATGTGTCCTACCCAGCATCGTGATGACCACCTGCTCCACCTTCTGTGCCCTGGGCATGATGCCTCTGCTCCTGTACCTCTACACCAAAGGGATGTACGACGGGGACCTGCAGAACATGGTGCCCTACAGGGGCATCATGCTATCTCTGGTCACGACTCTTATTCCTTGCACCATAGGAATCTTCCTCGCCTCGAAACGGCCACGATACGTACCCTACATCAAAAAGGTCAGATGATGGGGCCCCTATCTGTGAAAGCAACATAGGCAGGGAGCAGCACCACTGCCTATGAAGGAGTGCAGAAGGGATCACCTAGGTTGGGCCACAAGAGGTACAACGTGGCAGAGGCAGTGGAGGTTCCCACAATGGCTGTGTGAGCCTACTCCCAGATGAGGGGCCACCCCTCTCCCCAGAAGGCTAATGGTGCAATGGACACCCACCCAAACCCTGATTTTCCAAGATGCCACCCAGGGACCAACTCCCATGGACCTTTGCAAGACACCCACCAAAACCCTAGTTTATCTTTTTATATCCTTACATATTTCAATAAAAACCTACTCCTAGTATACCTACTATAAAAGGGAAATCACAAGACTGACAGACCCAACAACAGTGTACAAAAAGGTATCACCAGAACAGGAAGGTTACTGAGGACAGAATGACTCTTTGGAGGGGATGCACTTGGGCCAGACCATGAAGGCTAGGGTAGTCAAGTCTACAGAAAATGCCTGGGAATTCACAGGGCATCAAGAGCAAAAAGGATGACCCAGGGGAGAGAGGAAATACACACCCATTCAGGAGCAGCACCATGAACCAAGTATCTCACACACTAGGCAGGCCATCCCACTGGAACACACACCTAGCCCGTTAATTTAGTTTTGACATTGTACAGCCTTAATTTCATTCATCTCCTCACAACTGGCCCGTGTCATGATAATCTGTCCAGTGATCAATGTCAAGGTAGCTATGTTTCGCTTTCAGAATTCATCCATTCTCTCCTGATACAAAACTCTTTTTAAAAAAGAATTAAGTCTTTTCTACTTCATGTGTTAATATTCTAAATGTTTGTAGCGGGGTATGGCTGCACATGAGTGAAATCTCAATACTTGGGAGAGGCCAATATAGGTGACCTCATTGAGTTCAGCTTTACCAAGTAAGGACACTTAAAAACAAAACAAAGTCGAGGAGGATGGGGTATATGAAGGACCTAGGTCTCCCATATACAAAACAATGCTAACTAATTTTTCACTTCCTGGCCCCACTCCCCTATCACCCTAACTGCTTTTTTCTGGTCATGTCCAGGGAGGAACAATCATTGTTTTCTTTCTCGCTGTGGCTGCCACAGTCCTCTCTTGCCTCAACGTGGGCAAAAGCATCATGTTTGCTATGACACCACTCCTGCTGGCCACCTCCTCCCTGATGCCTCTCACTGGCTTTGTGCTAGGTTACCTTCTCTCCACAGTCTTCTGCCTCAACCCACAGTAAGTATTATTTTAGGTCCCTCTTTTCAGGGTAACGATATCAGTCAGAAACCTGAGATCTGGGCAAAGTATTTTCCTAGCAATATGCTCAAAGATCCAGGTGAACAAGGAACGAACAATTTAGAGGAATCTAATCATTTTAAATAGCAAGAGGCTGACGAAGTCCCTTCCCCACTAGTCTAGACTCCATCTCCTACCCAATCCTCTGGAAATTTAAGGCACAGCTTCATGCTACTGCTAACACTTCTTCCTCCCACTCTTCCTCTTCTGCCTACCCTTTGGTCCTCACAAGGACATCACTGGGTGACAGCTCCAAGTGGCTCTACAGCATGAAACACTCATCTATAGTCCAACTTAACTGTTACACTAGACAGAAACAATCTGAGGGCACAGCATGGGAACTTCAAGTACCTAATCTTTACTGTTTAGTAAAGGAACTTTAGTTCTCAACTTAAATTAGACTTCGGCCCAGTGTCAGTTATGCCTAAGCCAACAACTTGGAAACATGGTGTCCTGGGCATTTTAACTGTCTTGTTCTGTGGGCCCAACCAAACAAGCCAGTAAATGATACTGACACACATCTTCCTTTCAGCTCTTACTAGCCAGACATTATCTCCAAATTTCAATCTGGCAATTCTGTGAAAAAACTCAAACTACTCAAAACTAATGAGGAACTGGTGACATAGCTCAGCAGACTAAACTCCTGCTTAGGTAACTTTGCTTGCCCCCCCCACCCCCCCATGTGCTGAGTGGGCCACCTTTTAGATCAGATGTGGCAGCACACCCCTGTAATCCCAGTGCTTAGAAGCTAAAAACAGGAGGATCACTGAGTCCAAGCTTCATAGTACCAAATACATCAACACTCCTAAATGTTCTGAAAACTCCAGTCCCATCCTCCACAGGGCTGGATTACTATAAAGTGACAGGTCAAACAGTGCCTCTTAAAACCATGTGCCTTCTAGTCTGATCCCTTCCACTTTCACATACTGGGTGTCTCTGCAGAAGGGGAAAGTAAGTAAGTCACTTTCTCAGGTTCCTTCTATAAGTAGTGTTTGTTTAAACCTACACAGGTGCAGACGCACTGTCAGCATGGAGACAGGATTTCAAAATGTTCAACTCTGTTCTACCATCCTCAATGTGACCTTCAAGCCTGAAGTCATTGGGCCACTTTTTTTCTTCCCTCTCCTCTACATGATTTTCCAAATTGGAGAAGGATTACTCTTCATCCTCCTCTTTCGGTTCTATAACAAAATCAAGCCTGCCAAAGGTACAGTACTGCATTGACCCCTTCTAATTCTGCCCCCATACTGGACCAGAGCTTTCCAACAAAACAGTTTCTAGTCAGACTTTTCTGACAGGACTTTAATTCTCATCAGGTCACTAAGACAGTATAGAAGGAACCAAGAGGCAAGGCTACTTCCATTACTGCCTTCCACTTTTGAGTTCTAGCAGGGGAAGAGGGAGATCAAACTATGGTGAGTTTGTCTCAGCGGACTGAGGCGATTTGAGCTGGTGGAGACAGTTTCACCGTATAAAGACACAAGGCAGAACCGTTCAGGCACAAGACAATTCTAAACTATTATTTGTGTAAAAGGCCTCTACTCAAAGGTTCACAAAGTGTCTTTCTTTAGGGAACCAGGTCTAAGGTCCAAATTCTGGCACCACTGACACCCATGGGAAAATCTATGAAAGCAATGAAGTCCTATATAATCTAGAAAGAAAAAGGATTAAACTCATCACAATAATTTAAGTACATGCATTTTAACAGTAACTATAAGCTTGATTTATAATTTATTACTACTTAACAAAGCAACTTTTTAAAAAATGTAATTTTCCTCCAATATTATAATCAGGTATCAAAGAAAATGCACAATATCCCTCCTTCAAAGTGCACTGCAGTCCTAAATTTGGTTTTCTGCAGTAGACACTAAGCCTAGGGAATACAATATTACATTTCCAGGGTTTATGCTTTTTTGGGGGAAATGGTCTAAATTGGCTAAGCTGGGCTTGAATTTATGATCTGCATTGACTCAACCTCCCATGAAGCTGAGGTTGTAGGTATGTGCCACTGACTGCCACAATGTTCTAATAAGCAAGAAACTCAACCTTGTTTTTTTTTTGGTGGAACCAGGGATTGAACTCAGGACCTTATGCTTGCCAGGCAAGCACTTATTCTACTGAGCAATCTCCTCAGCTCCCTCAACCTTGTCTTTTAATATTTCTAAGTAACCTCATCATGAAGAGTAGCTTTCATAATCACGCAATTTCTTGTACAATTTCCTATGATTTTTCACCTTTTAAGCTCTCTTAATCTTGTAATTATGATTTACACCCCACAAAAATACACAACTTTCCCTGGTGAAAGTCATTATCATGCTAAAGCAAATGCAGATTTTCTCCCCCTTTGTAATTAAGCTGTATTCTTGTATGATCAAGCAGCCAAAAAGAAACCAATGAAAGGCTAACTGTACTATTGGACAGTTTGTACGCCTTGGTTCAGAACCTAAGGTATAGTTTGTGGAAAAGAACCTAAGCCTAAGGCATCTCAGAACAAAACATTTGTTGCCAAACAAGACTGTCCCCCAGTTTAAAACAAATACATAGCTGGGGAGATAGCTCAGTGGCAAAAGCGCCTGCCTGGTAAGCAAAGATCTTGAGTTCAATCCCTGGTACCACATGTCGTGCCAGTCCCAGAACCAGGTATGGTTGTGTACACCTGTAATCCCATACTGAGGAGGCTGAGACAGAAGGATCACTATGAGTCTCAGCTACATAGTAAGACCTATCAAAAAATAAAACTAGTTATCTCTCTCTCTCTCTCTCTCTCTCTCTCTCTCTCTCTCTCTCACACACACATACACACACACACACACACACACACAGTTCCAGGTTTAAAGTTTTAATACCAGAAAAGTCTAAAATGTCCTTCAAAGAACAATACTCTACAGACCTTTAACTCTTAAGACCTAAAAAGAAATTTAGTAAGTTTGCTCTGTAAGACCTCAGTGGCAAAACTCTATCTCTTTGGCGCTAATAGCCCCGGGGACCACTTAGAAGAAAAAACAGGTTGTCTGCAAGGTATTCTTGTTCATCTCCTGCACCCTCTTATGGATGGGAAAACAGCAACAGTGACTCCTTCCTTCAAAAGCTCACCTCCTCCACTCAGGCAGGATGAATAATCACCAGTGTGCCAACAGTTTAGATACTCTCCTGGTCGCATTTCCCTATGGATTTTTCCTCCCTGCCCAGTCCTTATTTACTGAATGCTAGTCATCCTCATTTACATAAACATACCTCTCTACCACTTTATCATTACACTACACAGAAATCTTTGTAAGCAATGGAAACAATATTCTCATTAATTAAGTATTCTACTACTAGTGCTACCACTAGAGAAACTCAAGGGAAACCATCACAAGAGGAGGGATGAAAGAGATGGAAAATATACAGCACAACCTATGAACAGTTGTTTTCCACATAAATTCTGTACTGCTCTTTTCTTTCCAAACCATTAACCTTTTTCCATTTACAGACGAAACAAAAATGATCTATAAGGCTGCCCCAACTGAAGAAGCAACCCCAAGAGCTCTGGAAAATGGCATCGATAAAGAGGAGCACCTCCAAGCACTTACAGACAAAACAAAACCGACTTGTAATATTGCCCCATCTGAAGAAACAATTCCTACAGCTCCAGAAAACAGCATCCACAAAGAGGAGCACACCCAAGCCTAGCACTTCCTTAGTGGCCTGGATTCCAGCCAAGTGGCAGGTTAGTAAACCCAAAAAGAACAGCAGGTTTCTGAGTCTTTCTCTGGTACTTCCAGAAAACCTTACATTCAGCAAACAAATCAGAACAATCAAGGACAGGAGTATCTATATGCAAGGAGCCTCACAGATCTCGAGCTCAGGATGGGGTACCTGTTTAATAAATAAGACTTGCTCAATGACTAATAATACACTTTTGTCCCTGTAGCCTTAGAAGACTGCCTTGTAAATCTTGTAAGTCACTCAACTTCTGAATCAAGTATTTAAATACCATTTCCAAGTTTATAATCTGAAAGGAAAATTAACAGACCACAGATGTAATCTAAAATAGCCCAGAACTTATTCTATTTCCAGTGACATCATCTGAAGTTCCTGAAAATGACACCAAATATGCAAAAGTAGACATAAAATGCAAAGGCAAGTAATGAACAACTCAAAACAGCTCTCATCTCTGAGATTTGATTACCAGAAGTACAGAAAAAAAAAACGAAGCTAAGAAAACTTATTTAATTTCACCAATCAATATTATCATGAATCAGTGGCATCATATATGCAAAACCTGGGGAAGTACTGCAAATTAATAAAGAGCAGTTCCACAATTCAAACAGAATTTTCACATTTCAAGCTTCTTGGTGAACATTTTACACATCATTCACCGACAGGGAGCTCAGTGCCAGCCTGAACTGCATGAGACCTTATCCCAAAAGGCCAAAAAAAAAAAAAAGACTAATAAAAATGTTAAATAAAGAATTAAGATTAAACACATCATGCCTAATAACTTGTGAATTTCCTACTATCAGGTACAAGTGAAACCACACACCAATTTCATTAGGGCACCTATTGTACTCACGGCTTTTAAGGGGAACACAATACATAACACGTAAACACATAACTTGTAAGATTACACTAACAAGATGAAGGATCAGTGCCAGCAGCCTGGGGGATCCTATACTGGAGCCAGGAAACAATGCTCAAAGTGAGGATCAGAGCTCTGCCAAAGTGAACCATAGCCATTCAAAGTAACAAGGTCCTGAGCTCCTCCCACAGGAACAGCCAAGTTCATCAGGAAAGCCAGCATGGCAAGCTCCAAGAGAACCAGCAGCTTCTTACAGCTTATTAACTTCTTCATTTCCAGTTCTGCCTCCTATGCTGCCAGCCACAATCCTTAAGTGGGCTTACCATACCCATAACCTCAGTGGTTCAGTTTAGCAGGGTGTTTCAAGCTAACCAGCTGTCAATCCACCATACCTCTAGCCTGGGAAATGTAAGGGAGTATTACCAACACTATGTCAAGAATTAACAATGGAGCTGGACAGCATATACCTGTCACCCTAGCACTCAGGAAGCTGAGGGAGGAGAAGTGCCTCAAGGTCAGGCTGAGCTACACAACATCAAAGCCAGCCTTAACTACATAGTAAAAACAATCTCCAAATACCAAAAATCTGAGGCAGATACGGTGGTACATGCCTGTTAATTCCAGCACTAATTGGGTTAATCCTTTTGTCTGAAGGCTGAGGACTATACCAAATTCAAGGCCAGTCTGAACTACATGAGAATCTGACCAAAGAAAACAATAACCAGTGGGGTCACTAATAACTAATATCCTCTCAATAACTTTCTAAAGGGCTACTAACATTTTTATATATTCCTACAAAAATATATAGATGTATTTTATGTACCAAATTCTGTAACACCGAATTACAACTGCTAAACATGGTTACCTACAAGATAACACAGTAACCAGTCTGTTTAGCTTGAGAAAATGGACCAGATTTATTAAACTGTCCTTAACTAGACAAAAGGAATATGAACAGAAAAGTGGCTGTATCATATCCTATGCAGACCCTAAATCTGTCTGTAACATCATACCCACACTGTTCATGACTAAGAACTGGGCTTCTTAATGCAAACTGATCAATTCCCCCCATTGTGGATTTTCTTTTTGCAGGGGAGGGGGGGTCAGGTCTAGTAAGGTATGGGGAGCTAGGGAATCAAACCATGGTTTTTGCCCTAATAGGCGCTTAACAACACAGCTAACCCAAAACCCCCTCCCCTATCTTGGAACCATTACTTCTACCAGTTTTTTCAAAGAAAGGTATACTTCTTCACAACCATATATAAAACTTTCCAAACGTAGTAAGCTTCTGATCACTTTAAAAAAAAGCACAGAAAAAATGTAAAGGGCCAGGGATGTAGATTAGTGGTCTGGCAAGGTCAAAGTTTGCTTCCAAAAATGAATAAAAACCCCATCAAAAAAAGAATGAAAACAACTAGAAAATTTAAACTACATACTGCCCTGGCCAGCAGATAGCTCAGCATAACAGGCGCCTGCTTTGGCAAGCACTGGGACCAGGGTTTGATCCCATATCCCACACATGCTGAGCCATCCCCACTCTTGGGGGCATGCTGAGCCAGCAAAGAGTAATCCTAGTGCTAGGGAGGCTGAAAACAAGTCCAAGCTGTGTAGTTAAACCCTGTAACAAATACATTTTTTTCAAAAAAAAAAAAAAAAAAAAATACTGCCCTGAGTACACCTAAAGAGGGTAGGGAAGGAAAACTCTTGATAACTAAATAAACCAGCACACCACAAACTTAAGACTCAGCCTATTTAAGAGGATCCATGTTATTTCATGGTTCCAGTTCTAGTCTTCTAAGGACCTTCACTTAAGAACTTAGCATCTTAAACCTACTCTCCAGAGATTCATACTCCTAACCCCTACACTACTTTGGGAAAGCCAAAAGCTTATATTTTCTAACCTCATCTTCCTAAAAAGCTATAGTAAAGTTAAGAAAACCATACAGTTCTAGGGTACCTAAAACTAGACTTCACAGACTGGAGAATACTCCACTCCTTTTAAAGCCCCTTTATTCCCTTCTGTAATGTGGTAGTTTCAAAGATTCCAGATAAGCACTTAAAACCACTTGTTCCAGTTTGACTTAAACAGCTCTATTTATTCTAGCCTTACTCCAAAAACAAAGGTCAGAGTGGTCTCTGTGATTCCTTAAGTGTGTTCATTTCCCACACTTATGGGGCAGGTTTGAAGATTTAAGGTATAGAGCTCTAACAATGAAGATGTACACAGGACTGCCGTCTTCCCTAAACGCAGTGGCACATTTACAAAACCCAAAGCAGATTGAAATCTCCCAAGCATCTATATTAGCTCATCAACCTAACCAAGTCAGACCACCTAAACTGTACTATCCCCAGCAGAAAATACAATTTGCTTCCCAAACTGTCCTTTTGGCCTTCAGTTTCACTAACTTGATGGCAATAAAGTCAGACAGTAAATGGAATGCTAGGGAAGTACCTGTGCATGCACACACACAAGCACGGTCACTACCAACTTGCAGTCACAAACACACAAACGGTCACTATCAACTTTCAGTCACCACTGTTTTCAACACTTCACTGACTTGTCAGCTTCTCCAAACAACCCGGAAATGTTTATAATTATCCAGGATTACAGATATGTTGCAATATGAATGTGAAAAAGAATGGCAGTAAGAACATGCGACTTCCTCAAATAGACAAAAAAAGCAATTTTGTAATATTTTATTATCATTGACAAACAGCTGTCGTGTGTGTCTGTCCTGCAACTGTTAATGGGTGGATAGGAGGACACCCTTAACCCTAACAAGAAAAACTCAATTTAAGCTTATATATACAAGCAAATTTATAGAGCTCTTTTGGTGTCCAAAGCTATTAGTTTAATTGAAGCATTAAACTAATTCTTAACATATTTGAATAACCAAGAACTAAAATATTCAAAACTTTTCTCTAGTACAAAAAAAATTAAATTTGCTTTAGTTATAAAAGAGCTCTGTCAATGTACACAAACTATATACTTCAGACATTCACAAAAATGTGAGCAGAAGGCTTATCAAAAGACATTTAATACAATTAAGTTTTCAACAACCCCTCGGTGGTCCACATCTACAAAGATATCCAGCCCAACCCCACCCCTCTCCAAATCCCACCCCCACAGAAAAGCACATACTTACCAGAATTTTTAGCAAGTATGGTTTGGGAATTTGTTTTTTTTTTTTTTTAAAAAGGCCCCTAGGGCAAGTTATTTACAGTTTAATTGCCACTGTCAACTGATCTGGATCTGGATCGGGACCTGGACCTGGACCGGGACCTTGACCGGGACCGGGACCTCTGGCGATCTGCAGATGCTGGAGACTTAGATCTACTTGAAGAACCACGTTTCTGGCTCTTCTCGGGCACAGGAGACCTACTAACAGAACGGGACTTGCTCCGACTCCGGCTCCTTGACCGGCTGTAAGACTTCCGACTACGGGAACGAGATCGGCTACGAGACCTAGAGGAACTCCTGGTCCGTGATCGAGACCTGCTTCTTGACCTACTACAAAAAAGTTAAATAGGGTAAACAAAAAGTAAACAAAATTAGCTTACAAAAAAGACCACATAAATACATTAAAAAAGCTTCCAATTTAAAAGCATAAGAAACATACCTGTGCCTTTTGCTGCCTTCAATTAATTTGATTTTTCTCCCATTTATTTCCTTTCCAGAAAGTTTTTCAATAGCATTCTTTAAATCACCGTAAGAGGCAAATTCAACCACCCTGAAACAAAAAGTCATTTTAAAAGTACATATATCCCATGGCCTCACAGTGTACATAGCAGGTATAACTAACTAGAAGTACTCTGATCATTTTGCTATTGCTACTTACTTCCAATATACAACATAACACAACAAGATTCTTACAGCTGAAATTTTAAGCCACCCAACTCCTGGTTGTGAGGGAGTTCTACGCAGCACTGTTAGATATTTATCAGAACACTTAGCCTCTACCCACTCGACGCCAGCAGTACCACAATCATCTGACAAGAAAACCAAACCCTAAACACTGTGCAAAGGTCCTCAGGGATGCCGAACAGGGCTTGACGAAGAACCACTAGAGGGAACAATCTGCAAGGGTATGTTCCCAGAAATGCTCACAATAAAATAAACAGACTATCTCAAAAGGTTTTCACAGCTTCCAGTACACTCACCCTTCATTTAACTTAGGTCGATGTGCATCCGCAAAGGTTACTTCCCCAGCTTGTCTCATGAAATCTTTGAGATCCTTAACATAAGACAATTGTGTCAAGCAGGGAAGAGGAAGAGGTGACACACAAACAATCACATGGTATAAAAACAAGACTACTGAAAGAGAAGTTGTTAGATAAAGTACAAACATGGCATATACCACACTTGTATTCTATCAGAAATCAAAATGTCAGGGCACGAAATAAGCAAATAGCATATTGCTTTTAAGCAAAATGCTAGAGGAAATAGACTTTTAACATTAAAATAGTATTAGTCTATACTGAGCTCAGTACAAAAGAAAAAAAAAACAAACGAACAAAAAAACAACAAAAAGAAACAGTACGTATTTTTAAAGGACTAAAGTAGAAGTTTTATATTTAAAAAAACAGAACATTTACAAGACACCAGTTATTTTGTGCCCCAGATGTCATTAAAAAATTTTACATTACCTTCATTAATATTTCCCTAGGCTAGTCAAGCAGCAAACCATTAATCGGTCGGAGAAACCTTCATGACAAATGCCCGACTGGCTCTTCGCCACCCACTTGATGGATACTACCCAATCGATGGAAGCCTTTAATCGCACAGCCCTCCCTATTAGCAGACTACTGGCGATGCAGACATGTTCTACTCTTGTGCAGTTACCAAGGAACACTTTACTGCGACCAGGATTCCAACGACCAACTAATTTCGTATCTTTTCAACTCTTTCGACCAGGACCTCTTATTCGGAAGCGTTACAGAAGACAGCTCTCAACTTAGGGATCAGATCACGTTATCAAGGCTCTGGGATCGCTGCAACCCGGCACTTCAAGTAAGTGCACCGATTACGTCTAGACCGGCAAACACAGATCTAGAGGTGGCCAATTGATCACTGTAGGAGCTGACTGGCAAAGTCAACCAGGCCCAACCAAGAGTGACCAAGACAACGATTAGGATAACCCACAGGCACTCCTCGTCATAAGGCCAACGACACAGATAGGCTGGCAAATAAAGGGTTTAATATTTGGTTAAAATTGATTTTAAAAAACATGAAAAATATCCTCAAAACATTTACATTTGATCACAATATTAAAATTTGAAACAATCCCCCAGTTACATTTAATTAAAGTTTAAAATTATAATTTAATTAACTCCATTAATTTAATTAAATATAAAGCTACTTTTAATAAAATATATTAACAAAACATTAATTTCCCATTAAAAAATTTTAAAGCCACATTTAAATAACTCAAAACTATTTTCAACAAACCTGCCAGCTGACTCTGGAGGATAAATTCTCAACTATAAGTCGATTTTCTGTTCTTACAGGTGGAGCATTTCTGAGGAAGAAAATGAGTATTCACAATGAGAAAAAAAATTCAGTGTTATGTGCAGCAACATGTGCATTTGGGTTCAACTGTCGACAAGTTCAAGTAAGCAGAGAATGTAGTCACTCAAATGACTTCCACCAACTTTCTGTGTTACTACTCTACACACAACTAATTACTCATCAGAAACAGCACTTTATCATAAACTAGTCTTAAGCCAAGTGCCAGGACCATTCACTGCAAATGGTTCCTGAAACTTCAACAGTGTCCCTGCAGTAATAATTGTTCAAAGCAGCTACATACCGTCTATCATTCCGAGGTCTGCGACTACTAAAACGATCAGAGTAGCGTCCTCTACCTCGTCCCCCTCGGGACCGAGCCCTAGCGTGTTCAATAGTAACCCTATAGAAACAAAAAAATCCCCATTATGTACTTAAGCCACATAGAAAGATCTTAGAAATCTGCCCCAGCTGACTACCCCATTTTTAGAGCTAATTGTACAATTAAGCGCCTCACCTTTCACTACAAAGTTCTTTTCCATCAAGTTCATACACCGCATCATCCGCATCCCTGGGATCCTCAAATTCCTAAAACAGAGCTTAAGATGCTTACTGGGCTTCAAGCATGCGTTTTCACAACACAGTAGGTACACTAAAAACCTGAGACAAGATGGGAAGAGCAGTACCTTAACATCAAGATACAGATATATCTAATGTGTGATGGGGAGTGGCCTCCAGCCCTAAATTATTCTAATCTTTAAAATTCAGTCAAGACTCCATAATATTTCTGAAAACAAAACTTCAAAGTAGGACTAAATAATAGCAAAAATAGTGCTTGGTAACAACTTTCCACACTAACGTAATTCATACAGTTCTAAAATACTTACCACAAAACCAAACCCTCTTTTCAGATCAATATCCCTGATTCGCCCATATCCCTTGAAGAATCTTTCGACGTCTTTCTCCCTCGCCGCTGGATTTAGTCTCCCGATGAACACTCGACAGCCACTCATGACCTCTGGCTAGTGGGCCCTGTTAGAAAAAACAGATGATACCAATGGGCACACGATGCCTGGCTGCCAAATATACATACGGCGTAAAAGTATTTACCTAGTACGGTAATATTATACATAAGACTGCAAACAATGCCTCTTAATCGGCTGATACCCTGCAAAAACAATCAAAACTCGGTTCCCAACACGTTACCCTCCATACACACAAGATCGACCGCAACACCCACTGTCACGGCTCGAACTGCGCAGCCGCACTCTCTCCTACTCGCGCCCCCTCCCTTCTGCCGCAGTTCCGAAAGGCCGAGAAGCGCGGGCGGAGCTGGTCCCGCCCTCTCGTAAAGCTGACCAATAGCGGACGGCCGCGAGCGCGTCACCGCCCGCCGGGAGAGTCAGAGAAGGCACAAGCGGGATCTCGCGAGGCTCCCGCCGCGCCTGCGTAGGCGGCGGCAAGCAGACCCTCTCGGCCCCTCCCCCGCCACAAGATGGCGGCTGCGGAGCCTACGGCGGCGGCGGAGACGCTCGAGCCTCACTCGCTTTGCCCGGCCGCGCCCTGCCAGTCCCTGTGCACGCCAGGGCGCCCGGACGGCAGCCCGAGCAAAGCCAGAGCGGGCCCGGCCCACTACAGGCCGGGTCGGGGAATGACGAACGCCTGGCAAGTTGGGGCGGGGCGAGCCCTCTTGTAAAAACCACCACCGTGACCGCCCTTCCACCTGTACCCCTCAAACAGTACCAATAATGAGACGTGCCCCAGCGCCCACCTCGATCAACTGCGCTCATTAGACGCCGTCCTCCGCAAAGAGAGCAGCCCCACCGCTCGCGAACTGAGCGGCCATGAAGAAGCCTCGATCCAAGGATCCTTGCCCTCAAAGGAAGCCACTCACCTACCGGACAGGATCTCTGGCGGCTGAGACCCACAGAGGTCTGTAGTCTGCGACAAAGCCGGCTACCTCCCCGCAAATCAGAACACAACTCGTCTACGTCTCTCCAAAACTGACGCACTTATCAGCTCTGGAGAGCCACAAAATGGAAGGGGCATCTGCGTCACTTCCGGGCCCGCCCCTGGAGCCGGGCCGGGCCTCCCCGTTGGCTCCAGGGCGGAAGCGGGTCTTCCTTTCCGTGACCCGGAGAGCGAACCTGGCCGCGGGGGACGGGGATGTGGGCGGGGCTACGGTGACAACGCCCTGGATGTTTTTGGTTCCTGCTGGCGGAATCGCGTTCCTCTTCGCCTCTGGAGTAAAAATAGGCTGAGGAGCAGCCCTTTTCCTATCCAGTTTTTCATTACATACCCCGAGGGTTACCCAGCCTACGTCTCTGGCCCTTGTTGCGTGCAATGGTGCTTCTTGAGTCCCAAATTCCCTATATCCTCACCAGACCTGTAGTTGTGTTGTAGCAAGAAGTCTGAGGAACTCTGTGTGTGTGTGTGTGTGTGTGTGTGTGTGTGTCTGTCTGTCTGTTTGTGTCTGTCTGTCTGTCCGTCTGTCCGTCTTTAGTGGAAGGTTTGGAGGTGATGAAATCCTGAAGTTGAGCCTGTAGCTAAGGAGGCCATTATAATTTAGGGCAGAGTACAGATTTATGCCTTTTCACCACTCTGGGACTGATTTCGACTACAAGGTGTCAAGCCGGTTGTTTTGTTTTTGTTTTTTAAACTTAAATAGTTTTTCCAAGTATTTGGTTAATCCTTCCTGTTTAAGTTTTTGTAGTGTAACACGTGGAAGTCTATAAATCTAAGGAGCAAAGAGTGTAGTTAAACACAGAGACCCCTCCTTAGTTCCAGCATTTCACCTGCTAAATTTGTGGCCTAGAAATTGAAGGGTAAGAATGATGCTGAAAATTTTCTTTAATGCTTCTAGGCGGAACCCAAAGCATACCATATTTGAGACGCGTACACAATCTAGGGTTGCAGGCTTGCAACTCGAGTTACAGAGTGATAAAGTAGTTTAGGAAAGAAGAGACAACCCGCCTTCACTGTGCCCTCAGGGGACCTTACGAACTTGGAAATGTTTGGGATGAGCTAGTCCATTTAGAAGTGACAGGTGCAAATAAAAAAGAGTCCCTATTGATACACATCAAAATTGTAGTTAATTACGCTGTGAGAAGTTAAGGATGGATTTGAAGTAGTTAGGAGGCCACCAAAGTGAGAAAAAGGCTGAGTCTATGCAACAGACTCTTGGGCACAGTAAACTATTGCCCTTTGTATGTGGCACTTCACCTCTTCAGAGTGGATATGAGACTGAAAGACATGAAAGCAAAATTCTTATGCAAAAATACAAGAGTAAAACCTAAACAACCCCCTAATTTCTCTTTTTCTTAGCAGACTTAAAAATCAAGAATTTTGGAGATCACACAGCTGGGCAATGCATTGTTAGGTTCCCCTTAGCTTTGCTGTAAATAATACCTCTGGTTTGGTTTAACCGTTGCCTAGGTTACCTTACATAAGCATATAGGATGCACTTTCTAAAAACATTGTCTCTTCAGATCTAAGCCTGCAGAAAGCTGATAGATGACTAAAATGGAATAAAAAAGTGTGGCATCTCTGTTGCCATACTATGTCTGTTCCCTTATTTCTTGGGTCAGATTCTATCCAGTTGTACATATAGACTTGTTGATCCCTTAAAACTGTTCATCCAAGGCCATAGAGTGGGAGAGTTAGCTTGTCTTTTTGAGCATCAGAGCTGCTGTGTGTTTTTCTTGCTCTCTCCTTTCTGCCCCCATGCTCTGCTCCTCACAGCTGCAACCCTGAGCATCTAATGTTCTTCAACCCTAACATTAAAACCCAAACCAAGTGACAAGACAGAAATGTTTGCACAGGATGATGGCCCCAGCTACCAGAGTAACTCAGCAATTCCTAAACCAAATTAACTGTGATACCTAATAGTCCAGTCTCAGGAGAAAAAGACATTCTTTAAAACCGTGCCCCTGACTAGTGGGCACATGCTGGGCTTTTAGCCCACCCAACAAATCATAAAAGTTTGCTTGTCTCTTTGTTATGCAAACAGCTAACTCTTCTTTCTTCACCAGTTCTGGCTTTCTTCAGCTGAAGCTTCCCCCATAGATGGATGTGTTTACAGTACTTGACTTAGCTGAAGATCTGATAGAGTGTCAGATTTAAAATAAAGTATGTAATTTTTCACCTAGAGAGAAAACATTCTCTCAGGCTTTCACAGAGAGCAAATTGGTCAAGCAATGGCCATGACTCATCCACATGGCTGACACTGACAAAGGATCTACAAACTGAGGTACAAGGTTTCGGGGCAAATCCTGAGGGGATTGGGCTGACCTTGTTAGATACAAAAGTTACATTTCTCGTTATATATGTCTTCCTTTATCTGGGTCTTAACCATCCAGCAGAAAAGTATAAAAACAAGGTATAAAAAGTAAAGGCATATTAATATGCTGAGCTGTAAAAGGCTCAAGTCAACAACTTCTGACATTGCCAGTCTTACAGATAACCCACTACTATTATGGACTGCTGGACTATATTGGATTATTTTGCCAAATTCACATACCTACAATATTTAAATGGCAATGGAATGCCCATCTCTGACAAAATTAAACAAAAAAGGGGATATAAAAGAAGGGGGCCCAGGGAGATTGCTCAGTGCAATAAGCACTTCCCTGACAAGCACAAGGGCCTGAGTTCAATCCCCAGTCCTGCGAAAAATAAAAAAAGGACCATTTTGTAGTGAAAAAAATTATATAATGTATATCTCTGTATATACAAAATAGGATGGATATACAGCTACTTTCTCTTAGCTCAATGAGAAGAAAGATTTGTACCAATAGTGTTTAGATATCATGTCTGCATCCTATACTATGAATAACTACTATGAAGACAGTAATATGCAATGTATTAATTATTGCAACTATCCTACAAAACTGTTTTGAAACTGTCTCATTGCTATTTGTATCTCAATAAAATTAATTTAAAAAAATTTAAAGTATGTAATTTTTTTAAGTACGTATTTTTTAAATTAAGAGAAAAATTATCTTCAGCTATTGACTTTATAAATCTTGGCACTTTATAATGTGCAAATGGTTCCAAATCAGGGCTTATTTAATTACACAGGTATGATTTATACATAATTTCAAAACATCAACATGGGTCTTCTAGTTGGTTTCTAGATGTTGTGTTGACAGTGGAAGCAAGTGCCTCTGATTTCATTCATTTCTGGTTTCCTTTCCTAAAATAAGAGAAAAAAACCTGGGAAAGGATTCCCCAGGGTGAGAAGAAAGAAAGATGGTCCTGTGCACCATGGAAGAAGTTGGTGCCTTCAGCCCTTTGTGTGATTTTCTTCAGAACCAATTATTTTATAACCCCTTCTCCTTGATTTATTAGATATTAAAAAGTTTGTGAATTGCACAAAGTAATGTTTAATTATTATTATTGTTATTACTGCTATTATTGTAAATACTAAAAGTATTTTAAAATACTTGTCTTCTATAGTGTTAGTATTTTCCATGACAATTATCTAATGTAAACTGTCCCTACTAGTTGTTTACCAATTTCTTCAATAAACCCAGTCAAATTCCATAAGCAAATTATATTTCCCTCCTTATGTGATCCTACAATATTCTGCTTGTACCCCTATAATTCCTTCATCTTGACTTATATTGAACATATCTATTATTCTTCATTCCAGAATACCTCATGCAAAATTCAATACTTACAAACCTAGATTCACATGACCATTTCTTCCAGATCATTTTCTTCCTATATTAATGTTTCAACAAAATAGCTTGGCATCTTTTTCCTAAGAAAAAGACAGCCAGGTGAATATAGTAAGTCTTCACTGAAGGAAAAAGAATTCAAAGAGATCACATATTAAAATAAACACAAAGTGGATTATTCATTTCTGCAGGAGGCTCCGCATCTTGGGTCTGTTTCATTCCTCCAACCCTAATTTCATGTGACTTGAGCCAGCAAATTACAGCTTGTGTCTTCCTATATGGCCTGAGAATCCTTTTACATTGTTTAGGAGAAGAGAAATCAAAATAATAATACTTAGCATGAGGGAAGGAGAAGTAAAAAGAATTAAGATGTGTTATGCACTTGTCCCACCTCCCCACAATGAATGTACTCATGTACTATAAACATGTACTAATAACATGAAAAAATTTATTATTTTATTTTTTTCTGTATTTTAGGGAAGGGTCTACAGGGTGTTCAGGGTCTCACTCCTAGATCGGACTCGTAGTGATTCTCCTGTTTACAGCCTCTTAAGAGCTGGGCATGTGCCACCATGCCCAGTCTCAGTTGCCATTTTAGCATGCACATGGGCCTGGGGATGGAAGTCCTGACCCCTGCGCCTGCTTGAAGGCACTTTAATCTGCTGCACTATTTGGCTGGCCCTTTGAAAAGTTTTAAAATAGTGTTTGGTAACACATGAACATTTCTGAAATTGAAAGTTCAATCTCCACAAATAAAGTTTGCTTGGAATATAGGCTTCCTGTTTTTTACTTATTGCCTGCATCCGTTGTCTCCCTACACGTAGGGATGAGTCACAATTGTAGACCATGTGGCTCACAAAGCCTAAAATATTTATGATCTAGCCTTTGGCAAAATATATTTGTCAGTCCCCTGAACATTCCAAACTCGAAACTGCTCTATAAATGCCCCCCTAACCTTATGTCTGATAATAAAATTATAAACAAGCAAATAAGATTTGATTGTTACTTTTAAATAAAGATAATTTGATTCCAGTTATAAAAAGGAATATATGGTTGTTTGAAATACATGTTTATTATAGGAAAAATGTTCAACAGCAAAAGTAATTGGAAAAAGGACAAAATATAATTCTGTCTCACCAAATCAACCTCTGATTATATTTTGCTGTATTTTCTTCCCATCTTTTCTGAGTTCTTTTTTCTTTTTCTGAGTTCTTCATGCGTGCTTTTTCTAACTCAAAAGTAATACAAACACCATTTGGTGAAAATACAAACACAACATATTGTTAAAAAATCATCCCTAAAAGAGGCCAGCCAAATAGCTCAGCAGATTAAAGAGCCTTTGGCCAGAGTTTAATCCCCTGTGTGCCATGCTGGCCCCAATCCAGGGGCTCCCTGAGACTGCAATTGAGACTGGGCATGGTGGCCCAAGCCTATAATCCCAGCTCTTGGGAGGCTGAACACAGGCAGATCATTTCAAGTCCGATCTATGCAGTGAGTTCCTGTAGACCCAGTACTAAAATACCAAAAAAAAAAAAAAAAAATCATCCCTAAACTGGGCATGTCGGCATGTATCATTTATCCCAGTTCTTAGGAGACTAAGGTAGCAGGAAGACCTTTCAAAGCCAGCCTGGGAAAATTAAAATAAAATTTTAAAAGAACCAGGAGTATAGTTTAATAATCCCTAGGTTCACCACCCACTATTGACATGAAGGTATCACCCTTATTCCTAACCCCTAAGGAATACCTAGTTAGAATTTTAACATTTTCCTTTACTGTTTTCCATAAACAAACTGTATTTTCAAGGTATGAATCACCCTCGTGTATATAATGTGATACCATGAGAGTTTTCCACAAAAATTATGTGTACTTTTCATGTCTGTTTGTTTTAATATGTTTATAGTTATAAATATATATTCACATATCTGCTGTTTTTTGTACTTCCCTTGCCTGGGGGAGGTACTCATCCAGCTATTCTGTTTTTCTGAAAATATCCTAAATGCCACCAGATGCTTAAAAATCCCTATCCAGAAATCCTAAAGTAAGAAGAAAAGAAAAAAATAAAATCATCTCCTTGGTTCTAGTCTATGACACTAAAGGTTTTTCAAAAGAATAAGTATCTTTACATAACCTCTCTTAGAAATGGACAGGTTTTCGAAATGTTCCTTTTTTGGTATAGATTCAGACATACCTACCTATCTGACTTCTTTCTATTGTTACATACTGATTGTTTTGTTATGGCTTTTTTTTTTTTTTTTTTTTTTTTTTTTTTTTTTTTTTTTTTTTTTTTTTTTTTTTTTTTTTTTTTTTTTTTTTTTTTTTTTTTTTTTTTTTTTTTTT